>VMDO01003367.1:18718-144913 GCA_007922755.1 Pedetes capensis | reverse complement strand
GTACTGGGGGTTGAACCCAGGGTCTCGTGCCTGCATGCTCTGCAAGTGCTGGCCCACTGAGCTGCGCCCCCAGCCCAGTTTTTTACTTTTTGAGACAGGGTCTCACTAAGTTACACAGACTGCCTCTGGTCTCGAACTTGCGATCCTCCTGCCTCCGCCTCCTGAGCTGCTGGGATGACAGGCGTGCGCCACCTTTCCAGGCCCCGCTTCTTTTTCTTGTAGCTCCTGGAACAGGTAGGTGATCACCCACCTTGATCATGACTTTTGCAATGTCTGAAGGCTGCCTCTGCCTCTTGCGTTTTACCTTCCTGTTCTGCTTACCTGTGGCAATCATTTTCCCTGCCAGTAGAACTACAAATTGAAGCAATTTTGTCTTGTTTGTAGATGTTTCATTGTATAGGATCCATGCATTTACAACAGCTACCATCAATAGTTCGTAAAATGCCTTTTCCCGCCATTTTCTTGATTTTCTGCCAAATTCACCCACACTCACTTTTTGATCTGAAAGATCCATTCCCCAAACGAGTGCTGGACAATCTGCACCTACTTTGTTTCCATCTTTCCGTTTCCTGTTAGTTTTCTCTACACGACAATCATGGCAATCACCCATAACAGTGCCTTTGCCATCCTGCCACTTTGCAGCTAATGTTCCCTTCTGATTAGCAACAAATCAAGAGTCTTCCCCTTGTTGATCTTCCCGGAAATGTGGGCATCTCTCTTCTTGAAAGAACACAAGTACCAACTGCTGGAGATGGGAGAGTATTCAGAAGATGTATACTCGTAAAAAAAAATCTGCCAAAAGGGAATGTAACGTGAGCATTTCTAATAATATTCAGATTCCAGATCACGTTCACCCAGGGCTGTTTTCTGTTGAGAACTGACTGCTGCAGATTTCCAAGAGGAAACGTTCAAGTCATAAGGGTGCCCTGTCACCGAATCAATGCTCCCAAGTTTTGATCCCTCTTTTGATTGGTTTTAGGGGTAAATACCATTTTAGGCTCTGTGTGCCTTCGACCTCTGCGGTGGATTCATTTAAGCTCTGAAAAGGGCTGCCTTCTATTGCTGTTTGCAATGTGTACTTGAGCCACGGAACTGCTTCATGCATGAACATTTGGAAGCATCAACAGGTCGTAGTGGCATACTGAAACACAGTTTAGATGGTGACAACTGATGCCTAGTGCAAGCGATAGCTGATGTTCGTTTTTGTTTTGTTTTGTTTTTTTACTACCTGGGTGTTTGACGTAGGGAGGGCCTTGCACATGCTTTGCAAGTGCTCCACGGCTGGGCTGCACCCCCAGTCCATTTTTAATTTTATATCTTGAGACAAGGTCTTGATAAATTACACAGGCTGCCTTTGGCCTCTAATTCACAATTCTCCTTCCTCAGCCTCCTGAGTGCTAGGATCACAGGCTTGGCCACTGCCGCTGGCTCTGCCCCTACCTGGAGATGGGATCTCGTGAGGTTGAGACAGGGTCTCTCGAGGCCCAGGCTGACCATCTTCCCGTCTCAGCCTCCTGAGCACGGAGACCCTGGACAGCTGGGCAAGGTTCTTTCTCAGAATCTCACTTTGTTCACCTGTGGCAAATGGAAGAAGGCGCCCCTTGGTGACAGTGGAGCACAATCAGGAATGTTAAGCATCTGGACACAGTGGGTATTTAATCCGCATTTATTGCACTGCTTCCATTGGAAGGGCAGAGAGCTGCAGGCCCCTGGGGTCAGGCCTGGGCTCCCAGGGGAGGGCTGGGGAGGGCGCCCTGGGGAGAGGTCATCAGTGGTGAACCAAGGGGACTGGACACCTGCAGTCAGCCGAGGCTCCCCAGGACCATGATCAATTGCAAAGGCTGGCAGGGGGGGAGGGAAGCGAGGGATCCTAATGCCCCTGCACCCTTCTGCCCATCTCTGGGATGCTCAGAAGTACACAGAGCCCTCGCTATCTCTTTGGTCATTGAACTTCTGGATTTGGGTCTTGAGGTGCCTCAGTTTGCTCTTCAGGTAGTGGCAGCGAGCCTGCTTCTCCAGGAAGCCGGGGTCCTGGGAGGGCGAGAACCAGGAAAGCCCTTACAGTAATCTAGCCTATGGTCTTCATGTTGTTCAGCCTTTTGCTTTTTCCTTTATAAGCCTTGGGTTTTTTTGTTGGTGTTTTGAGATGAGGTCTCATGAGGCTCAGGCTGGCCTGTAACTCGCCAGCCTCCCACCTCAGCCTCCAGAGGGCTGGGATCACAGGTGTGGTCACTGTGCCTGGCTCCGCCCCAACTTGGACAGGGGATCTCTCTGAGGCAAGGTCTCCGGAGACCAGGCTGCCTGGAATTTGTGATCCTCCTGCCTTAGCCTCCAGAGGGCAGGGATCACAGGTGTGGCCACTGCGCCTGGCTCCACCCCCACCTGGAGACAGATCTAGCGAGGTTGAGACAGGGTCTCGAGAGCCTTAAGATAGCCTGGAACTCGCCACCGTCCCGCCTCAGCCTCCTGAGAGCACTGGGATCACAGGCGTAGCCACGGCGCCTGGCTCCCCACCCCACCTGGAAACGAGGTCTCTCGAGGTTGAGACGGGATCTCGATCTCGAGAGGCCCAGGCTGGGTTGGAACTCGTGATCCCCCCGCCTCAGCCTCCTGAGCGCTGGGATAGCAGCGTGACCCCATCCCGGGTTTAGTTTCCTCTCCTTGAAACTGGTCACACGTGACCCAGCTTCATGGCCGTGTCAGAGGTGCAAAGACCTGGCTGGGGACCCACGAGTCCCAACTCACCATCCGCTTGGTCTCTAACTCTCTCCAGACCCGGGATGTGACTTGGGCCTCCTTCTGCCAGGGGAGGAAGGGGAAGAAGCTCAGCAGGGCAGGCCCCAAGGAAAGGCAGAGAGACGGAGGCTCTAGTGGAGAAAGGGACCCAGCGGGGAGGATGCGCCATAGGTCTCAGCGCCCGCCCAGACGACAGCGACCGGAGTCCCTGAGGGTGGGGCTGGCGCGTGGCAGGGCCTCGGGGGCCCCCGGGCTGACCTGGCTCCGGGGTGGGGGCAGCGAGGTCAGCAGGGCCTCCAGCTGCTGGAGCTTTGCGAGGGTGGCCCCCACTCTCTGCTGAAGCTCCAGGAACTCTCCATACTGGTCCCGGAACACCGCGGCGTAGCGGCTCCGCTCCTCCTCGCTGCGCACGGGCGGATACTTCCTACCGGGGGAAGCGGGAAGCGAAGCGGGTCCCAGCGGAGGGCCAGGAACGCCGCCCTTCCCCATGAACAGTGAAACTTGCTTTCTTTGCCCATGTCTAACTCAAAACATTTTTTCTTTTCTTCTCTCCTCCCCAACTGCGATACTTAGGAGTCTCGCACATACTTTGCTCTACCACTGAGCTGCACCCCTGTTTTTAGCTGTTAGGTGCCTTCAAGTTGGACTCAGCGACCCCCATGAGGTTTTCAATGGTTGTTTCGGGTGTGGGCTGCCACAGCCTTCTCCCATTTTTGTTGTGCTGGGGATCGAACCCACAGCCTCAAGAGAGTGCAGAGCAGTGCTCTACCAACTAAGCTAAAACCCAGCCGGTGAGCTGCACCCCTAGCCCTTTTTTATTCTTTGAGACAGGGTCTCACTAAGTTATTCAGGCTGCCTCTGGCCTCAAAACTTGTGATCCTCCTGCCTCCACCTAAGGCGCTGGGATTACAGGTGGGCACCACTGCGCCTGGCCCACACTCTTTTTCTTTTTCCTAGTTGGTAAACTCTTATTTACCAGTGAAAGCCCCAGTCTTAGTGCCCTTCCCTTGTTTCCAGGCATCAAGAACTACACGGGGATCCAGGCGTGGTGGTGCGTGCCTGTCATAACAGCAGTTGGGAGGCCAAGGCCAGAGGATTGCGGGGGGATTGGGAGGCCAGCCTGGGTGACACAGTGAGACCCTGACAAAAAAAGAAAAAAGAAAAAAGGAAATGGATTACATGGAGGCACTCACAGTTCATAGTCGGGCACTGGGTGCGGGCTGGCCTTCTGACCCTGCGGAACGGCCCCAATGGGCTTCTTGGTGCTTAGGAGGCTCTGCGAGGGCAGCTCGTCCTCAAATACAATCTTCCTGGGCCTCGCCTTGGGCTGGGGCCGGCACAGAGCCCGCGGGGCGCTGGGTTTGTGACCTCGAGGAACCAGGGGCTGCGGACACCGCAGGAGTCAAGGATCGGGGTTCACGGAGGTGCCGGGCGGGGGCACTGACTCCCCTGCTAGGCCCAGCCTGCGGACACCGCACACCTCCCGGCGACACTCACCGGGGGCCCTGGGCCAGGCGGCCGGATCTGCGGGACTCCCCGGGCGCCTCGGGTCTGGGGACGATCGCGGGTGGACATCGGCCTCAGGGAGGCGCCGCTCCGCAGTCCCTGCGCCGGAGGACGGGCCCTGCGCGGGGCATCGCGGCCCGCGCGCGGCGGGCGCGGTCGGCGGGCGGCCTGCGGACAAGCCGGGAGGGCGCGCGTGAGGCCGGCGCGGCGCGGACGCGACCCCGCCTTGCTCCGCTTCTCTAGTTGCATAGACGCACGCGATTGGCCCACAGCCCGCCCCAGACTCCGCCCCCGGCTGCGTCACCAGGAAGAGCGATATGCAAATGACCACGACGTCACCGCGCAGCCCCCCGCGTGAAACCCCGCGCTGCGAGAGCCTCGGCCCTCCCGCAGGGCCGCCGCCGCCCCGAGGAGGAGCCCCCTGGGCCCTCCGCCCCGCCCGCAGGGCGCCCAGGTCGCTCCCGCTGGCGTCACCTGTCCCAGGGTCTGGGGTCGCAGCCTGGGCCTGCGTCCGGCAAGGCGCCTGCGTCCGGGCTGTGTATCCACTGCGAGTTGGACCCGGCTGGCGGGGCCGCTCCGCGGGGCGGGGGGCGTGGCCTGGAGGGCGTGGCCTGGCCTGCGGGGTTGACGCCCCTCTTGAACTGCAGGTTGAGCCCCATCTCCACCTGGGCACGCTGTGTGTGAGGCCAGTGATCCACCCCGATTATTTGAGAAACTGGGTGGCTCTTCCGACCTTAACCTGATCTTTTACTCTTTGATAATTAGTTTTTTTTTTTTTTTTTTCCAGTACTGGGGTTGAGCCCAGGGCCTCGCGCCTGCATGCCCTGCAAGTGCTGGACCACTAAGCTGCGCCCCTAGCCATTTTTTTCTCCTTTTTGAGACAGGGTCTCGCTAAATTGCCCAGACTGCCTCTGGTCTCGAACTTGCGATCCTCCCGCCTCCGCCTCCTGGCCGCTGGGGTGACAGGCTTGTGCCACCGCCCAGGCTGATAATTACATTGTTAAAGTACCTGCTTGGGGAGGTGCTGCTGGGGATAGGACCCGGGCTCTGTGCCAGGCAGGCGCTCCACCACGGAGCTACAGCCCCAGCCTTTTTTGGTTGTCTTTACACAAGCTCTGGCTGTGCAGCCCGGGCTGGCCTTGATCTCCGGTGGATCCCCTGCCTCAGCTTCTCCAGGGCTGGGATTATGGATGTGTCCACCGTGCTTGGCTCACCCAGCCCTTTTAACAACTTTTGAGACAGGGTCTTCCTAGATTGCACGGGCTGCCTCTGGCCCCGACCCCTCCACCTCAACCCTCGTGCCTCAGCCTCCCAGGGCTGGGATCACAGGCGGGGCCGTCGCGCCAGCTCCTCCTGGGGCCTGGCTTGGTCCAGGGTGGGGCAGGCAGCAGGCTGAGTGGGATGTGTTTGCTGTCTCCCCTCCACAGCCCAGCCTTCCTCCCCTCCTCACGCACTCTGGGGCTCTGGGAGACCCCCGAAGTCCCGCCCACTCGCTTCCTGTCAGCAGAGCGCAGTGGAGGCCGGCGGCAGGGCGGCGGCTGGGTTTTATTTGAGCTTGGGCATGATGCGGATGAAGAGGATCATGCTGATGAAGATGAAGCACACGATCACTAGCATGGCCCAGAGCAGCCAGTTGACCGACTTCTGCGCGTGCTGCTCTAGCCGCTCCGACTCCGTCTTCAGCTTTTCCAGGTTCTGGTCGGCCATCTTGAGTGAGTGCGACAGGGTCTGCGGGTGAGGTGGGGAAGGTGTCAGCAGGATTGGGACCAAGTGTGCCCTCTTTCTGCTGCCCGGGGACAGGCTTATGCCTCCTCACACTTCTTGATGCTGTTCCTTTTGCTAGGGATGCCACTTTTTTGGGCCTTCTATCAAACTCCTGTTCATCCAGTAGAGCCCCAGCCACAACGCCCCTGAGGCAGAGGCTTGAGAGTTCCCACAGTCCCCACACCTGGTTGTCCTTCTTGATGACGTTCTGGGCGGCCAGTGTGTTGGTCTTGAGGCTCCGGGCCAGGCCTAGCATCTCCTCTGCCAGCTTCTCCTGGAGGTTCTGGTGTCGCTTAAGGACGAGGTCCAGCTCTGCTGCTGACTGCTTCTCGTCTGCAGGCTTGGTCCCTGTCACCCCACTGACCTCAACATGGGTGGATGCGTGGGCAGGAGACATGGGTTGCAGGGGGAAAGAGAACAACACGACCCCTTCCCAAGGATCCCAGGGGTCACAGCCACTTTCTTGCTTGGGACTGAATTTCCCCTTCCCTGTTCAGCTTCTGGGAAGAACATCGTGGAAAATGGCTTCTGATGGGTGGTCTGGACGCCTGCAGTAGCACCTCAGGGGCCTGAGGTTTGTCTAGCTCCCTCCTCTCCCCCATCCCCCAGAGGCAAGGACACTCACGTTCTCTTTCTCACGTCCAGCTCAGGCTCTGGAAGCAAAATAGGAAAGCAGGGAGAAGGGGAAAGTTGGTTTCCTATTTCCAGCCTCCCGACTTTTGGCTGTGCTGTGTCTGCTACTCAGAATGCTGTTTCCTCCTCCGGGCTGCTGCCCAGTGGGCTCCTCCTCATATATCAAAGCCCTAGCTAGAATGCCCCTCTTGTAGAAAGCCTTTCTCACCCCTGTGTGGGCTCCACAAAGCCCCAGGGCCTTCCCTCTAGCCTAGCCTGGGGGATAAGGGGTGCTTAGCTCTATCTCCTCTAGGGCCACCCCTCTGTCACAGAGCCCCCTCCAGGCATGACTTGGTGATCCTCTCCCTCAACCAGGGAGGACTGAGAGCCAGGCTGGGCACGAGAGACATATGTATTGTCCCAGCTACTGCTGTTCAGCATGACTCACCTCCCGCAGAGTCCTGTGGAAAGAAAGAAGAGGCATGGTGTCACCCCCCTTATTCTGTCCCCAACCCCTCCTTTCTGCTCTTAGAACTTCTCATCCTTCATTAGCGCTTGTTTCCTCATTTATAAACTGGTAATGACTACAGGTCCCGTTCTGAAGGGTTGCAAAGATACACATAAAGTGTGCAAAAAAGCATTTATCACTTTATTTTATACAAAGAAACTCATTTATTTTGTGGCTAGTGGGGGGCCAGGAGCCGTATCCTACTGTAGGGCCAACTCTGGGGCTTAACCAGACATGGCTTATTTGTGCCTTGAACCAACCTCTTATTCATCCAGCAAAGCCCTACCCACAATGCCCTTTTCTTGAAAAGCCTCATCTGCTGGCTCAGGGCTGAGGCTGTTGGGCCCCCTGAGGCCCCTGTACCTGATCATACTGCTCTTCTACCTGCCCGCACAGATTGTAGCCTGTCATTGTCCAAGGAGTTCCCAGGGACAAAGGAGGGAGCCCTACCGTCCCCAGGAGCTCGCTCCGCATCTCGCTGGTGTACCGAGCCCGGGACTGCAGGTGTACGGTCTTGGTGGCCGGCACCCGCTCCCTGGCTGTGGTTGGCACACGGCCGGGGGCCAGGAACTGGTTGGCTAGTGCCTTCTCTGAGGAGGAGGCCTGCGGAAACGTGGGAAGACGTGTCACCGGAGAGGTGGGTCCAGGCGACCCTGGGGACCCTGGTGGGGGCTGAGGAGGCACCGCGGCCCCTGCTCACCAACTTCTCTGCCTGCAGCATCCCTTTCAGAAAATCCACCTTGCGGGAATATTCATTGATCACCTCGGGGGCCGGTTTGCTGGAAGGCGAGAGGAGGAAAAAGCAAACCTGCCCACTGTGCGCAGCTCACCCAAGGGTCCTGGCGGGAACGGGAGCCCGGGGATGTCCGGAGAGAGCCGCTGCCTCCCGGATTTGAACCCCCTGGAGCCGCCTGCACTCACCTGGCTTGAGCTTTCAGGGCCTGCAGCATGTCTTCCAGGGCCCCCACATACTGAGGAGGGAAAGCGACGTGTCAGCCGCATCGCACCCCACCATGCTGCTCACAAGTGTCAGAGCCCGGGAGAGGGGCGGGGCCCGGGAGGCGGGGCCGCAGGAGAGAGGGGCGGGGCCTCAGGTAGCCGGGCGGGAGCGGCAAGCGACGTGGCAGGGCTGACCGGAAGGGGCGGGGCTTACATGGCGGTGGGAGAGGGGGCGTCAGGCCGGGAGGCCGCCGGGCCCGGGACTCGCCCTCCGGGGGTCAGGCTGTGCGCGGCAGCGTGCGGTCCCCTCACCTTCTCCAGACGCCACTCTTCCGGGTCCCGCTTCTCTGCCGCCATTGTTTCGCAGCGGCACAGCAGCCTTACCAGGTTCAGCTCCAGCCTCGACGCCGCCATCGTCTGCGGGCGGTACCCTGCCCCTTCCGCCGGCGCCATCTTGAGAGAGGGCGGAAGTGCCTTCGTGTGGGCTTCCGGGTGGATATGCTCCACCCCTCCAGGGTGTTGGTCCATGTTTGTTTAGGGCGGAAGTAATACTTTTCTTCAAGTGGAGGGGTCACTGAGTCTACATTTATTCAGGGCTAAATTGCTTGCTTTTCCTCGCGAAGGTTTTAACCTTCCGGGAAAATTTGGAAGGACCGGGACTTCAGGTGTCAGGCCCACGTGCGCCGTGCCCTTGTGGTTCATTCGTTCCGCCTATTATACTCCCCGATGCCCACTCGTGCCAGGATTCTTCCCACATGGAGGCATTCTGCACCCAGGCAGCCTTCCCCAATGTCTTTTGGAGAAAATCTCCAGCTTGGAGTTTTAGAAGCCAAGGCTTCCCCCTGCCGTGGCTTTATTATATGTCAGAAGGGCTCATCTATGATATGAGGAAGAAAAACCTAATAGATGAGGAAGGAAAAGCTAATATGAGAAAGAAAAGCCTAATTAAACCACACCAAACCTTGGTTACTTTTAGACTCAGGAGTTTACATTTCTCACTCCCCTAATCAAGGAATAGGACTGCATTTCCTTATCTAGAGAATGCCAGGAGCTCCTCTCTGCAATAAATTCCTTCCCACGTGGACATAGCCCCTGGTATCTAAAAGTTATCTAAAAGTAGTTTCTAAAAAGATTTGTGGTCAAGGACTTCCTGCTTGGATTGCTAAGTGACATCTGTGGACTGTTTAACCAGAGAGAAACAGACCCCTTTGTCCACTAGTCCGTAAGTCCTATATAAAGGACAGGAAAGAATAACTCCGGGAGCACAGCTTTTTGGCACCAGAAATGCAGCTCTTGCTCCGCCAGCGATGAAACCTCTTCCTCTAGTTAATGCTGGTGTTCAGAGGATTCTTTCTCTTTGGTGGGCCTTACTTCCTGCAACACATCCATCCTTCATGGCTGGGACGCTCCAGGCCACACCTCTGACTCCTACCCTCAATGTGGACTTGAAAGAATTTAATATTCTGAGCCCGTTTCCAGTGCAGCGACTGCCTTGCCTCAAGGGGGACACGACCTAGCGAGGTGAGTCCCCCCTAATGCCCAAAATCCACTGGGGAGAAGCCAGCTGCCACCTGCTCAGGTTCCCAGGGAGCCAGAGCTGCTCCCCGAGAGTAAGTGTGGGGCTTCACAGGGACCACGGAGCTCTTCAGGTCACCAGGGTCCTGTCACACCAGGGGGGCCTGCTGTCCTCGGAAAATACCATAGAGGAGACCAGTCCCAGAGCCCCAAAGCGGGCCTCCAAGGGCCAACAGCAGCCCGGCTGATTCCCCAGCCCCGCCCATTCCCAGCTGTGTGCCCCTGGGCGAGTCTTCCCAGCGTCTGCAGCCTGGGTTTGGGTCCTTCAAGGTCCCCCAACGTTCTTGCTACTTGGTTCCCACTACTGCTGATCCTGGCTTTCACCGGCCCATTAGGAACTGACCCCGCTGCCGCTGCCGGGGCTGACCTTGCGCCTGGTTCAGGTTGAGAGCACGGGCGCTCGCACCTCCCTGCCCCGTGTTGGGATTAGACCCGCCCACTCACTTTCTGAGCACGCTGGGCAATCGCTGGACCACTCAGCCACAACCCTGGCCTCACTCTATTTCACATGAAATGCCGGCATCAGAATGTTTGGGACTTTGAAAACTTTCAAATTTTGTAATATATGTGATGATCTATTTTGGGGAAAACACGAAATTGACATTTCGTATAGCTTGTTTCATACACATAGCCTGAGGGTTTGCTTTTAATTTGGTGCTGGGTATCAACCCAGGACCTTAGGCATGCTAAACACACACTCAGAGATCTGAGGCTTCCACCTCTCCCTGGGGCAGCAGTGAAGCACATTAAGTATTACTGGGTGCTATTAAGTACTGTTAAATCCCAATTAGAATAGTTAGTTCTCTATTGAGCTATCCTTAAATCTTTATTATAAACATCCTTTTAATGCTCTCTGTGAATGATTAAAACTGACAAAAAGTTGACAGGCCTTTCCCTTAGGCCAGGCAGCCTTGAGCAGTGGACTCTCAGAGCCATCCCCTTTCTGGCAATTGATGGGATTACCTTCATGGGATTACCTTCATGGTAGGCATGCAGAACACTGCAGCAGCTGCAGGGGGACAGCTATGCCTAGGGCTGAAGACATACCTGCTCCACTTGTGACCACCCCAGCCTGCCTGCCCAGCCTGGGAAAGCAGCACTCTTGAGAATCACAAGCCTCAAGCTGGGCGTGGTGGCCCACGCCTGTAATCCCAGTGGATCAGGAGGCAGAGGCAGGAGGATCGCAAGTTGGAGACCAGAGGCAGTCTGCGTAACTTAGCGAGACCCTGTCTCAAAAAGTAAAAAAATGGGTCAGGGGCGCAGCTCAGTGATCCAGCACTTGCAGAGCATGCAAGTGCAAGGTCCTGGGTTCAACCCCAAGTACCACAAAAACAAAAACAAGACAAACAAGAATCACAAGTGTCTAGCAGTCATTTGCACTCACCCCAGAGGGGGAGCCCTTCCCCTGGTGGCCCAGCATAAGGCCTGTGATTGGTGCAAATAGTTCATCATTTGCATGAAGGACCACACTGTGATTGGCCCAAATACCCTTGCCACAGCCTCTTTCTGGAAGGGTGTTTGGCTCACTTTTCAAGTTAGCTGGGAGACACCCTCCTGTGCTGCCCGAAGTGTCAGAACATCAGGACCGTGAAAGGCTTCTCTCGGGCAGGGCAGTCTTGCCTGCTCTTACTTTTTTTTTTTTTTTTTGTGGTATTGGGGTTGAGCCCAGAGCCTCGCCCCTGCATGCTCTGCAAGTGCTGGACCACTGAGCTGCACCTCAGCCCATTTTTTTTTTTTTTTTACTTTTTGAGACAGGGTCTCGCTAAATTACACAGACTGCCTCTGGTCTCAAACTTGCGATCCTCCCACCTCCGCCTCCCGAGCCGCTGGGATGACAGGCGTGCGCCACCTCGCCCGGCCCCCCTGCTCTTACTCTTTACCATCAGCAGAGTGGGCTGAGCTGGTGAGCAGCAGTGGAGTGGCGACAGTGGCGCAGGCAGCAGTGGCAAGAGGACAGCTAGAGCGTTCCCGAGACTGGCTGGAGGCAGAGAATGATGGGAGCAGAGGTGGTGGTGAACTGCACGCCCCACCACCTAGGGCTGGAACACTGGTCACTGTGGGAGCAGAGGGTTCCTGTTCGGGGGCTGTAACGTGAGCGGGTGTTGCCTGCTGCTGCTGCTGCTGCCCACCGCCACAGGAAGCTGAAGATCACAGTAGCTGCCGAGTGTCAGGGCTACTAGTGGTTGAAGCCCAGAGCAATAGGCCTCCAACCTTCTACCCAGAGTCAGCAAGCGTCTGGATCTACAGCCTGTAGCCACAGGCCCCTGGCTCTCAGGGCTTGGAGTTATTAGCCGCTGGGTCCAACCAGCCTCAAGGCTTGGGCATTCAAGGGCCCAGGACTCCCAGCCCTGGATAAGCAGCTCCTCTGAACCCACAATTCCCATCTGGGTAGAGCAAAGCACCCCAGCCAGCTGCCTGGGAGCAACTCTCCCACACAGCTGTGCCTGCTTCCCTCAAAGGAAATTTTAATTTTTTTTTTTTTTTTGGTACTGGGGGTTGAACCTAGGGCCTTGCCCCTGCATGGTTTGCACGTGCTGGACCACTGAGCTGCACCCACCCAACTTTTTTCTTTTCTCTTTTTTTTTTTTGAGACAGGGTCTTGCTAAGTTACGCTGACTGCCTCTGGTCTCGAACTTGCCATCCTCCTGCCTCTGCCTCCTGAGCCGCTGGGATTCCAGGCGTGCACCACCACGCCCAGCTAGGAAATTTTAAATTTTATACAGTATTTCGAGTGCTTTTTTTCCCCCCTGTACTGGAGGGTTGAACCCAGGGCCTCGTGCGTGCTAGGCAAGTGCCCTACCACCGAGCAGCACCCCAGTTGCCTTTTTATTATTTTGAGACGGGGTCTGAGTTGTGCAGGCTGCCTCTGGCCTCCAATTCGTGATCCTCCTGCCTCAGCCTCCGAGGATGACAGGTGGGGCCAACTAATGACGAGTGCCTTCCTCTCAGCTCCCCCAGGCAGTGAACAAGCCAGGCTCTGCAGGGGGAGCCTGTGGCTGGGGCATCGGAGCAAGTGTTCTCAGCTGAAGGGCGCGGCCCCTGCCCCACACCCCTCTTGCTGCTGCTGCAGGGCTGCCCCCGGGCCAGGCGGAGCAGGGATCCCGCGCACACACTTCTCAGGCACTTGCTCTTTATTTCACACCGTGGGTGGGGCGGCCTGTGTCCTGGGCCTGTGGCCCCGAGGCAGAGCCTGAGACAGCCCTGCCTTGAGCTCCCCGGCTGTCCCCATGGACCCGCAGGGTTGTGAAGCTCTAGGTCTCGGCCTCCTTGCCCCACCTGCCCGTAATGGTCCTGAGTCACGGGCTCCTGTCCTGTCACACGGGGTGGGCAGTGCCAAGGGCAGGTCCTCCAGCCCCCAGTGTCCCAGGCACGGTGGACAGAGGTGTGATGGTCACATTTGGGTCTCCCTGGAATGCAGAGTTGGCAAAGGTCTCCTTGGCCCACGTCCTGGCTCCGGCTAACGGTCCTGACACCTCAGGAGGTCCCGGCACTTCCTGGAGTGTACGCTGGCCAGATGGCCGCTGCCGCCGGACACACTTGTCAGAGACAGGCTGGGAGCAGCCAGGTGCCCCTGGAGTCCAACTCTTGCTTGAGGGCCTGGCCCATGGAGCAGACGGCAGCGTGGCGGCGGGCGTAGGTCCAGAGGGAGCCACACAGCGCTAACAAAACAGTCTGAACATACGCGTATAAAAAATGATTTGGTCTTCCATTAAGGCTGTTACGACTTTAAGTTATGTAAACCACGGGTAAAGAAATAGTCACTGTAAAAACGTACAAAAGGGGACCGGGGAGGCGCGTGGCCGCCACTGAGATCCGGTGCTCTGGGTGGGTGGCTGGTGGCTCGGGGGGCCTGGCCCCAGCCGGCCCCTTCCTGCCTCAACTCCGTGCTTGGAGCGGCGCCCACCTCCCGTCCCTCTTGGAGCTTTGCATTCTGGATCCTTCTCGGAGCGCCGACCACGGGCTCCGCAGCTGGGGTGCACAGGCTTCGCCCCGCGGGCCCTCAGCCGTTGGCCTGGCCCGAGCTGGGGGACAGGCAATACGTCGGGGGATCGGAGTATCTCCGCTTGGCGCCCGGGCGCTGGTCGTGTTCTTCGGGGGGCTGCATGGCCCCCTGCCCAGGCAGGTCCTCCCCGGGCGTGACGTACACGGAGTGCACCTGGTCCGGGCGGCGCGCAGGTGGCTCTCGGCGCCTCACAGGCACGGCGGCCTCCCCGGCGCCGGGCGCCCAGCCGGGCAGGTGGGACGGCAGGCCGGGCGGGAGCTTGATGTTGGCCGTGGGCATGACGGGGGTCCGTCGCGGGGTCTTCACTCTGACCGTGATGAAGGATGACGGCCTTCGTCGTGGAGGGGCGGCCGCCGCGGGGAGGGGGCTCGGGGTGGGCGCGCTGGGGCAGGGGAGCGCAGGCGCGGGGGGCCCTTTTGAGAGACAGACGCAGGGTTACTGCAGCGCGGGGCGGGGCTGGCGGGGGCGGCGGGGACCAGGTCGGACGCTCCCTCAGTACTGACCTTCCGCGGCCGCGCGCCCGGCCCGCTCCTCCAGCAGGCTCTCGGTGCTGGCGGACGTCTCCGAGTCCAAGTTCTCCTCGTCGGAGACCCGCGGGTCCAGCTCCGGCAGCCGGTACGTGATGTCCTCCCTGGGGGCAGGGGGGTGGTGTCCAAGGCCGATCCCACCACGAGGTGATCCCACCACGAGGGACAGCCCGAAGGGGACACAGCAGGCTGTCCTGCCCCACCCAAGGTCACTCCTCGTCCCCAACCACCTCCCTACCCCACGCACACCTGGTCTCAACCTCTCTTGGCCTTCCGGAGCTTAGAAGGAAGCGTCACGCCGCTAACGGACGTGTGGGCCTCTGGCTCAAGACTGGACCAGCCAGGAGCCCCCACCTCAGGGCCTTTGCACATGCTGTCCCCACCCCCACCCCCTCTCCTGAGACTAAAGAGGGCCGGTGGAGGGGACAGGGCAGCAAAGGCATGAAGGGACACTTGCTTCTCCTCCTTGATGGACTGGATCCGTTCCATGAGGATCTCCTTCTCTCGGTCCTCGTCGCCCCCAGCCGCCTCCTCCTCGGGCAGCACCTCCAGCTCGTCCAGGCTGCTGTCCCGGCTCACCTGGGTCTTGGGACTCTTAGTCTGAAAGAGGGAAGGGGCAGGGGCGGTGAGGGCCTCCGCGTGGGTGGAGCCTAGTGCTCTGGGCGGTGAGAGGGCAGCACTGGGAAGGTTAGTTCTGGTGTGGACACGGCGGGACCCTCAGCCAGGCTTTCTCGCAGAATCCCGCGGGGCCAGGGTGGCTGTGGGGGCTGTTAGTGGTCCTCAGTGTGGAGGATCAACAGGCAAGAGGCCTCCCCAGCATGCACTTCCGGGGGGTTAGGACTCGCTCTGTCTATGCTCCCAGCGCCCCAGCGTGCACCGCGCCAGGAGTCATGCACCGCGGCCCGCCAGCGCGTACATACCAGGACCCCCTCATAGGGAGACGAAAACCCCAGTTTGAGAGGCCAAGGCTGGGAGAGAGACGAACACAGGGTGAACGAGCGGGCCGAGACGACAACGCAGGCGTGACCTGGGGCAGTCCCCAGCTCCGAGACAGCCCAGGCCCTGCCCCCCACAACCCCCCACGGCGGCCGCCTCTGCTCTGGGAAAAGTTCCCTGGGGCTGAGGCCCCGGTTGGCAAGACACAAAGCCGGACGGCGACCTGGACTATCACGAGGGTGGCAGGTTCCCTCACCTGTCCCCTAAGATGGACACTGGGTGAGAAGCTGAGAGGGGCTGGGCGGGAGACCCCGGGGCGGGAGGCCCCGCCCACCACGCGGGAAGCCCCGCCCCCGGCCTGGCGCTCACCGAGTGCTGCCGCAGGAGCGAGAGCCTGCGGCAGGCGATGCTCTCGGCCGCCTCCAGCTGGCTGATCTCGGCCATCTTCACCTTGTACTTCCTCATCTGCTCTTTGATCAGCATCTCCACGCACCTGCGAGACGAGCCCGAAGAAGGTGACTCTGACTGTCGGGGGCGCCCTGTGTCCAGGCAGGTGCTGACCCGGCGCTGGGGCCCAGGGCTCAGGAAGTGACCCTCAGCCCGCAGGCGGGCCCCTGGCTTCCACGCTGTGCCCTCACACTGCTCACTCCAGCACTCTGAGTACGAGTCCCTGGTCTCATCTCGGCAAGGCTCCTTGTCGGAAGGAGTGGTCAGCACCAGAGAGACTCAGCCTACGGGGGTCAGCACTGAAAGGACTCAGCCTAGGGGGGTCAGCACCGAAAGGACTCAGCCTAGGGGGGTCAGCACCAAAAGGACTCAGTCTATGTGAATCAGCACCAAAAGGACTCAGCCTGGAGCCATCAGCACCAAAAGAACTCAGCCTTCAGGGGTCAGCACCAAAAGGACTCAGCCTTTGGGGTTCAGCACCAAAAGGACCCAGCCTACGGGGTCAGCACCAAAAGGACTCAGCCTGGAGCCATCAGCACTAGGACTTAGCGTGTAGCTGTTGAGTACCAGAGGGTACTCAGTCTGCAGCAGAGTCAGTACTAGAGGGACTCAGCCCAGAGTACTGAGTACTGAGCCTCAGGCTGGGGATGGGATGACAGTGATGAGTCAGGGTTCCCATTACCATGACCATGTAAGGAAAAGGGAACCAAAGAATGTGCTGGAAGGGACTGGACACAATCTATCAACTCCGCATCTCCTGGGTGCTGCTGGGCTTTGAGCAGCACCACCTATCACTTTTGCTTAGGAGCTGCGAGCATGGCTTGGGGACCTGTGCCAGGTGTTGCTCCTGGGCCCTCTGTGTGTGTGCCTAACAGAGCCACCTAGGGTGGCAGCACTGATTTCCACAACTTTCTGCCAAGACGGTCCCCTTATGCAGTGTCCCCAGGCATTCTGCACCAGGGACTGGTTTCGTGGAAGATAATTTATCCATGGGTAGGAGGTGTGGGGTTCCCAGCTGACTCAGGCCCACTGGACCACTGCATTTCTCGTGTAAATACAGAGGAATCTTGGTTTACTCGCCCGCTGCTCACGCTGGTGCCAGTGTGCCACTCAGGGGTGGGGACCTCTGTGCTATGAATGTCTGACTTTTCAAAAAAAAAAAAAAAAAAACCCAAAACCATGTATTTTTTGAAGTTCTGGGGGTTGAACCTAGGGCCCCCACATGCTAGGCAAGCGCTCGCCACTGGGCTGCACCTCAGTCCTCCTGAGCTGTTTTCAAGAGTGCCGAGGTGGGAGTAAAGGAAACTTCTAGAAAATCATTCACTTACTCATTCGTGGGAAAATTTGCCTTGGCCATGTGCCGCTCCCCCTGCCACAAGGGCTGAGGGGCGGCTCCTATTTTCTGTTTCTTTGGCCCCAGAAGACCTCAGAAGTGAGGCCCTGCCTGCCTGAGGAAAGCCGGAGCCCCATCTTCACCAGTTTGGGAGACCTCGAGGCCCTTGGGGTGCCCTCTGCACTGGTGTTTCTGGAAATCCGATTCCTCTCCCCTCACATCCAATCTTTGCTAAAAGTTTGGTTTTAGTACAAAAACTATTGAGGAAGAGGGTAGGGTGGAGGGTGTGGCTCAACAGTAGAGTGCCTGCCCAAGACACTGAAGCCCTGGGTCTCGTCCCCAGCAGTGCCTGCCCAAGACATTGAAGCCCTGGGTCTCGTCCCCAGCACCTGCCAAGCCTGCTCCAAGTCCGGGGGTCCATCTCTGGCAACACGCATGTGCACACACACAAAAGTAAATAAAGTAAAATAAATCAGAAGTTGACCTACTGTTCCACACTCAGACCTCCCGGGGCCATAGCCATCAGGGCATTCTTTCCTTTTTTTTTTTGCTTTCAGTTTTTTGAGACAGTGTTGCCACGGAGCCCATGCTGGCCTGAACTCACCACCTCCCGCCTCAGCCTAAGTACTGGGGACCCCAGGCGCGGCCACCGCAGCGGGCTCCGCCCCCACTTAGAGCGGAGACCTGGTGAGGTGAGGTTGAGACAGAGTCTTGCGAGGCCCAGGATGGCCAGGAACTCGCCACCCTCCCGCCTCCGCCTGCCGAGTGCTGGGATGGCAGTGCCGGCCCTGCCCTGCTCCTTGAAGCATTTCATCGGGGTGTGCACGGCGAGGGGGCAGGGCCGGCCGCGCCCGGCACTCACGTGGTGATCTTCAGCACGTCCTTCATGCTGGTCAGCGGGTCCGAGTTGTCAGGGCAGCGTAGCAGGCAGGGCGCGAAAATGATGGCCAGCGCTCCGGGCGACATGCGGTTCACGTCCTCCAGCAGGGCCACCCTGTGGGGCCACGGAGGGTCAGGGGTGGGTACAGCGTGGGAAGAAGGGACGCCCCAGGGAGACGGGAGACTGGGAGGTGTCAGCCCGTCGGGAAAACACAATGGGACGCCATGGCCCCTGGGGGCCTAGGACGCAGTGCGCTAGGCCCCTTCCACCCCATCCCCGCGGGCCCCACCAGGGCGGTGGTGCTGAACCCCCAGGGCCGCGCCTGCGCGGAGGCACTTGCTTGACGAGGTGGAAGATGAGGCGCTCCAGGGAGTTGTGGTTGGCCTCGGGCAGGTGCTCCAGCACGGTGTAGATGGCGGCCAGCTGCTCCTGCTTCCCGGGCAGCTCTGGGGAGGCGGGGGTCAGTGTCTGGGGGGCCCCAGGTGCGCACCCCTCCTCCCTGATGCACCCGGGGTGCAGGGGAGCGGCGCTCAGCCTGGGGCTCGGGGGGCGACTGTGGCATAAATGGAAGCCCACGAGGGGGCGGGGAGCAGCGAACTGGGCTCTGTCCCCCGACCCCGGCCACCCTGGTCACCCGCGTGCCCGCCGCTGCGGGGCTCACCGACGGCGCGGAGGAAGTCGCCGTACTGCGCGAAGGTCATGAGGGGCTCGGGCAGCTCGCGCAGCCACTGCTTGAGGACGCCGGTGATGGCGTGGATGGGGAAGTCCTCCAGGCGCACGGCCGCGGGGTCTGCGGGGCGGAGATGCGTGAGCAGCTCGGGCGGCCACCTGCTGGGGCCGGGCCGCACCTCCTGCCCCGGGCGCCCACCTGTCTGCAGCGCCTGCCGCAGCTCCCGAGTCCGGTTGGCGGCACCCGACTTGCGGTACAGGCCCTCCGTGTACAGGCCGTGCATCTCCACGTGTTCCAGAAGCTTCTCCAGCACGACGGGCACGGAGGCCTTGTCGCTGGTCAGGCTGTCCACGCACACGCCGAAGTGGCCGGGCTCCTCGCCTGGCTCGCTCTGCAGAGCCCGGGCGGGGCAGGGTGAGGCCTAGGCCCACCTTCCCGCACCGCATACTCAGCCTCCTCCCTCCTGGGCCCCGCACAGCCGGGGTCTCCAGGCCTCTTTGACCTCTTGCCAAGGGGTTGGGGAAGCCCAGCTTCGAGGCCAGCTTGCTGTGCCTTGGGCCAGGGCTCCCTCCAGGGCACACGAATGGGCTGGGAGGCCCCTCGAGTTAAATCCCACAGGTTGCTGCTATCCTAGCACTGACACCCCAACTCCCTCCTCCCCAGTACTTAGGGGGTGAACCCAGGGCCTTGCACACGCTTTGCAAGCACTCTACCACTGGGCTGCACCCTCAGCCCGTTTTTAAGTTTTACATCTTAGCACAGGGTCTCACTAAGCTACGTAGGCTGCCTCTGGCCTCGAACCTGCGATCCTCCTGCCTTGGCCTCCCAAGTTGCCAGGATTACACATGTGGCTACCGTGTCCAGTGACCCTATTTTTGTGTGCAGAGTTGAGAAGCCCCCTGCTGACAGGCTCGGAACTCCCGTAGGAGAGGCAAGGAGCAGGGCTTCGTGCTGAGACACACACACCACCCTACGCCCTGCCTCGGGGGACCTCAGACAGCTGGAGACCCGGCTGTGCCCTGCTACAGAACCAGGGGCTTCAGCCCCTCCTGCGTCCTCCCTGTACCTGCCCAATTCCCAGCTTGGCTCTCACAAGAGCTGCCTCCTGGGGTGCCCTGGGCAGCGTTCTAGCAAGTTCCGGGCTTGGGCACACTCACCTTCCTCCCACAGGCGTAGGAGCAGTAGCTCTGAATCTTGTGCACGCACTTCTTGTGGCAGGTCATCTTGCACGCTAGGGGCCACAGAGGGTGTGTCAGGGCCACCTACCTGCCGCCTGGGCCCGAACCTCTGCCTTTACTCTGATGAGAAGATGCTGCTACACAGGCAGCTGGCGGCCGTCAGTGGCTGCAGACCCAGCCAGGCCACCAGAACAAGGAGCAGGCTGTGGGGGGACCTGGGCCACGGTCCTGCCAGGAGGCAGCGCTGGGGACCAGCTGCAGTGACTGGCATGCATGATGGTGTGTTTGTTTCTTTCCACCACAGCGGGCCCAGACTGTCTGAGCCCACAGCGCGTCTCCCTTGGACAGCAGGGGTGGGGGCCCAGGGGCCCAGGACCCCAGGCAGGGGTGGACGGCAACCAGGGGTCGGCTCAGGACCTGAGTCCTCATCTCAGGTGCTTCTGGGGGCCAAGGGGAGAGGAGGAGCCTGCGGGCCCCTGCGCAGCCCGTGGGGTGGACTGCGCTGGGCCCTGCCTCGGCCGGCCCCACGGCTCCCAGGCTATGTCTGGCGTGTGTGGGGAGAGCGTGCGGGGTGGGAGGGGTGGAGGTCCCGGCTCACTCACCGCTGCAGAGCAGCGCCTTGTCCATGAGCCAGATGTAGGAGAAGCAGTGCTCGCACGACTGCGGGATGCTCACCTGGTAGCTGGCGAACACGTGCCCGTTGTGCTCCTGGACCTGAGGGCGGGGACAGGCTCAGCGGCGCCCCAGCCCCGCCCCAGGGCTCCCACACTTGTGCGCAGTCACGGAGGTCCCCGCACGCCCACTCGGGCACGTGCCCGCCCACTCACAGCGCGCTCCTGCTTCCGCTTCTTCTTGTGCGCTTTGCTCTGCGGAGAGAGAGGCACAAGGGTGAGGTCCCCGTGGGGTCGCCTGGCGGGCCTGGCTGCCAAGGGGACCCCCGGAACACTCCTGCGCCCCCAAAGGGAAGTTTCTGAAAGGCCGCCATGAGCCCCCTAACTTGGAGCAGTACTGTGCCCCCCTCAAACAACGCTCACCCAGTCTAGAAACCCCCACAGCAAGACAAGCCCTGTGAGGGTTCAGGGCTGTGCTGATGGGGGTACACCGGGCTGAGAGAAGAGGGTGCGCGTGCGTGCGCGTGCGTGTGTGAGGCTGGGATGGTGGGCGTGGCCAAGGCAGCTAGTCAGGAGGGCTTGGCACTGGTGGAGGTAGGTGGGAGGAGGTGGCATTGCCAGAGGTGGAGGTGGGTGGGGCCCGGAGGACAAGGCGGAAGTGGTGGAGCAGGGATGGATGTGGGTGTGGCATGGCAGAAGAGGGAGGGGTCAGGACAGGGGCGTGGTGGAGGCGGGCAGGGCCGGGAAGATGTGGCAGATGTGTGCGCAGCTGGGGATGTGGTCTAGGTATGGTGGAATTGGCAGGACAGAGGATGTGGGTGTGGCGTGGCAGAGAAAGGTGTGGCCAGGAGGATGCGGGCATGGGGGAAGTGGATGTGACCAGGCTGAGGTGGGCGTGGCCAGGAGGCGTGGGTGTGGCTTAACAGAGGTAGGCGTGGCTTGACAGGCGGGCGTGGCCAGGGTGTGGGTGTGGCAGGACAGGGGCGGGCGTGACTGGAAGGCGTGGGTGTGGCTTGATGGAGGTGGGCGTGGCCAGGAGGTGGCAGGGGGTGGAGCCGCCCACCTTGGCCGGCTCGCAGTCGTTCTTGGTGTAGCCGCGCGTGAACTCGTCGAGCAGCGACTGGAAGAGGTTGAGGACCAGGTTGGTGTCCTTCTCGCCGCGCTCGGTGGCCAGGTTGTTGACGACGATCTGGTAGTTCTCCATCAGGTCCTTGTAGCCCACGTGGATCTTCCCGTTCTGCGGGAACACACACAGGCGTCAGGCGTGCGCCGCCGGGGCCGCGGCAGGAGCGGGGCGAGTCTGGAGGAGCGCGCGATTGCCGGGCCTCCACGTACGGGGACCGAGTACATGGTTTTGATGTTGCTCCTGAACCTCTCGGTGGCTTCGATGAACAGGCTCTCGATGGGCGTCTTCTGGGAGCGCAGGTCGTTTATCTGGAAGGAGGGAGATGCGCTGTCCCTGGGCTGCCTTGAGCCCGGTACCTGCCTCCCTGGAGGGGCGACACTGGAGGGGCGACACTCTGTCTCCTCCTCAGTCCCCCCCCCCCGACTTCTGAGTCCTGCACCCTGGGAGCTAAAAGCTGCCGATGTGGGGCTCAGGTCGTTATGTGTGGAGGGTGCTCTGCAGCATCCCAGCGTCCACCTGCCACTTGCCAATCATCTCCCGGCTCTGGATCCTGACAGGCACAATGTCCCCAGACGCTGCCACTGTCCCCTGGAGGAGCCCCAGGCCCAGCCCGGATTCTTCCTAGCGTTCCACCTAGGTGCCTGGCCCCAGCCCCACCCCAGCCCAGGACTGGGCCACCTCAGACGGCTGGGTCATTTCAAGATGCTGCTGCCCTGGGCAGGGGCTCCTGAACCTTCCGTGTCCCTGTCACATTACTGGGACCCTTGGAAGCTCCCAGCCACAGTCTGCTGGCCGTGTGAACACTTGACCTCCACCCCTGCGGCCTGGTCAGTGCTTCATCAATGTCCACCAGGAGACCCGGCACATTTTTGGTTTTTTTTGGCCATACTTGAGGGTTGAACCCAGGGCTTCATATATACTTTGCAAGAGCTCTACCATGGAGCTGTGCCCCCAGCCGTTTTAAATTTTTATCTTGAGACAGGGTCTTCCCAGGTTACACGCTGCTCTGCCACTGAGCTGGATCCCGGCCCTTCTCTTCTAACAGGGGATTTAAAGCTTCCTGGACATGAGCTGCAGCATAAAATGCACCTGCCCAGCACCTGCCCTGCATGCACACCACACACGGTAAGGAGCGTGCTTTGCAGCGCGAACTCTGTCGAACACACCACAGCCCTTGCCTGAAGCTCTCGGGGGCAGACCTGGCTCCTGATTCAGACTGCTCTGGACAGAATGGGGCTTTCCACGCACACCACGTGGCAACCCACAATAAATGTCACTACAATTCTGTGGCAGAATGTAAATACCTAGTTGGAGTGAGGAAAACACAGATTCTAAGTGGGCGCATGTGAGCCCAGGCTGGGTTTTGTAGGAAAAGGGCTGATGTCGGCTGTAGGTTTCTGCAACTTTTTTTTTTTTTTTTTTTTTGAGACTGAGTCTTACCATGTAGCCTCGGCTGATTTCAAACTCATGATCTTCCTGAGCGCTGGGACTACAGAAGTGTGCCAACATGCCTGGCAGGTTTCTGGATTTTTGTGTGTTGGGATCGGGAACCTGTATTTCTTATTTTATTTTTTATTGTTTACTGATTTATTTTGTGGTACTGGGGAACAGAACCCAGGGCCTTGCATGTGCTCCCCAAGCCCTCCCCCAGGGCCATGCCTCCCCAGCCTCCAGCCTCCACCTTGTATTTGGACACGCTAAGGGCCATGGTGCCTACAGCCATAGTACTGTGGCGTCCGATCCCGTCAGATCTCGGGAGCTAAGCAGGGTCGGGCCTGGTTAGTTCTTGGATGGGAGACCGCCTGGGAACACTGGGTCCTGTAGGCGTGGGAGAAGGACCTGGCAACCCACTCCCAAAAATCAGCCATTGAAAACCCTGTGAATACCAGAGAAGCACGATAGTGTTTTATCTGCTGTACACAGGGTCATTATGAGTCAGACACTGACTGAACTGGCACCTAATAACAAGGGCTGTGGTGTGTGGTTTATAAAACCTCCTGGCGGGGGTGGTTCTCTGGCAAGGTCCGGATTTCGCTGGGGCCTCGCAGCCCGCACCTCCCCTGGCGCTGCCGCCACTCACCTTGTTGAGCAGGAACTCGTCCAGGTACTTGAGCTCGTTGGCGTTGGTGATCTTGCGGAACACCGATTCCCGCCACTTCTCTGACACGGTGATTTTGCCCACCTTGAGGTTCCGGTTCTTCTTCCCTTTGCCGCCCACCTCCTTGGGGTGCTTCTCGCCCGCTGTGTGGCGGTGCTGGTGGCCAGAGGGGCCTGTGGGGGACACGGAGCAGCTGTGAGGGGGGATCTGGACGGAGGTGCTGGCTGGCGGAGAACCAGCCCCTAACTGCATGCCTCGGTCTGCAGCCAGAACTCCCTGGCACCAAGCTCTGTGCCCAGGGCTCAGACCTCAGATCCCCCCCTTGGGGATTGCAGAGGCGGCAGAGGCAGCTCGCTGCCCATCCCGGAGGCTTCAGGTGACCAACCTTCTAGACTCTTCTTTGTGGTGCTGGCCTCCACCAGGAGCGGCCCAGACCCCGCGTTCTCCGCCTCCTCCACGCCCTCCAGGCTGTACTTTTTATCCTTGGTTTTATGCAGGAAAAGTCTTTTAAATGTGGATCTGCAGGAGAGATTAAAGGGCTCCTTTTTACTTCTTTTTTTCCTTTTCACATGGGGGTTTCGCTATGTAGCCCGGGCTGGCCTTGAACTCCTGGGCTGAACTGATCCTCCTGCCTCAGCCTCCCGAGTGCTGGGACCACAGGTCTGCTGCTGTGCCGGGCCAGGAGCTGGTGTGGATTCCATTAAATGGCCACATGGAGGGCATCTGTCTGTGGGCCGATGGAAGTGGCGCTGACTGGCTGGAGGCCTCCTCAGAAATCATTTTACAGTGCCGGGCATGGTGGTGTGCACCTGTCATCCCAGCGGCTCGGGAGGCGGAGGCAGGAGGATCGCAAGTTCGAGACCAGAGGCAGTGTGCATAACTTAGCGAGACCCTGTCTCAAAAAGGAAAAAAATGGGATGGGGGTGCAGCTCAGTGGTCCAGCACTTGCAGAGCATGCAGGTGGGAGGCCCTGGGTTCAATCCCCAGTACCACACAGACATAAAAAAATCATTTTAGTGACTTGGCCATGGCTGTCCTGTTGCCTGGGCCACAAGGGCAAGTTCAGTGTGGAGGCTTCCAGAAAGGGCCTTGGAAAGGAATCTGCCATTTGGGGGCCCCTCTCACTGAACTTCTGAACACTCGCCCACCCGAATGCTTCACAGATGCAATTGGTTTAGGAGACCACACTGTGGCCGGGGACCCCATGGGGGTCCTTGGGTGGCCTGGATTCCCCTACGCTCCTTACTTAGAGTCAGCCTGGGAGCCTGGGGACAGCCCTGCGTCCGGGCCAGAGGACGCATCCCCCGATTTCTTCTTGTGCACGGCTGGCTTCTTGGGGATCAGCTCCCCGTTGGTATCGGCCAAAGGCTGGAAGGGATGGGAACAGGGAGACGGCGGGGTTGAGAAAGGGGGTCAGCTGTGCTCAGGATAGCAGGGCCCCCACCTATGTAGCACCTGCCAATTTTATTTTTGGTTTTTTTTTGAGACAGGGTCTTGCGAGGCCCAGGCTAGCCTGGAACTCGCCATCCTCCTGGGGACTTGGAGCCCAGGCGGACGCCCCTGTGGGCGGAGCTGGGGTGATCAAGTGCAGGGATCTTGGACCCTGAGGGGCAAGCGCTGCTGTTGGCGGTTTTACCTGCGCCTTGGGCGGGGACAGCCTGGAGACGTCGCTCGTGGAGAAAGAGATGCGTCTCTCCCTGTGGGATCACAGATACACTTACTGAGCAGGTGCAGAGCGGCACATGCTGGTCCTGTGTGTGCCCCCCCTGCAGTGAATGCACACAGCGCACAGGGTCTTCCAGGGGCTATCCACGCGCGTCTGCCTGCGTCTCTCTATCCTCCCATGGCATGTCTGTCTTCCTGCCCTCCCATTTTACCTTCCCATGCTTCCACCTTTCCTTCCATCGGCCACCTACTCCTCCACCATCCTTCCATCCTTCTTACCTATCTCCTCTCTCATCTCCCCACCTGTCCATCCAACCTCCCATCTGTCCCCCATCCACCTCTGTGACTCTCCCTCGGGGACACGGACACCGGGAATGCCCGGACACGTTCCAGGTTGTCACACTATGTGTGCACAGGGGGCTCCTTCGTCTGGTGGGTGGGGACGAGAGATGTTGCTTGAAACCCTGTCGTGCGTAGGATGCCCCTGGCCAGAAAATGATCTAGCCCTGAACACCGACAAACCACAGGGATGACGCGGTGCCTCGGCGTGAGACCTGTCCACCCACCGGCTCTACCCGGGTTTACCTTTGTGGTTCTCTATGGCTCTCTACTGCCCGCAACAGCCCACTCTATTACCTCTGTGTTCCCCTGCTCCATTTGTCTGCCTGTTTACGTTGCCGTACCCACCCCCTATCAGTCTCTGTGACCTCTGTTCACCTGTCTATCCTTCCTTCCTTCCATCTATTTGTTGAGCCGGGTACAGTGGCCACATCTGTGATCCCAGTGCTGGGGAGGCTAAGGCAGGAGGATCGTGAGGTCCAGGCCAGCCCGGGCCTCGTAAAACCCTGTCTGTGAGATCTTGTCTCCGGTGGGGGTGGAGCAGGGTGCGGTGGCCACACCTGGGGCCGAAGCGCTGGGGAGGCCGAGGTGGGAGGGTGGTGAGTTCCAGGCCAGCCCAAGCTACACACTGAGACCCTACTTCAAAAATAAACAAATAAAAAACCCTCCAAGAAACGGGAAAACCCTATGTCTGCAGCGTGTGTCACCTGTTAGGCTCCTGGCATCTAGTGGCGGGGGTCAGGGCTGCTGTTAAACACTCACGGGCACAGGACGCCCTGACCAGAGAGCGAGCCAGCCTGAGAAGTCGTTGATGTGGAGGGTGAGGCGCCTGCCTTAGCCCGAGACCCTTTCTGTCCACCTCCACCCCACGTGAATCCATCGGCTGTCTTCCACCTTCCCATCGGTAGGTACCTAACCACATACCAAAAGCAGTTTTTTTTTTTTTTTTAAACAGGGTCTCACTGTGGTGCCCAGGCTGGCCTCAAAGGATCCTCCTGCCTCAGCCTCCCTCGTAGCTGGGATGGCAGAGTGCTTGGCTCGTTACCCTTGTCACTCTGCTGTCTCTTGTTCCCACCCCTATCTGCCATCTCTCTTGCCCCCCAACTTCTCTATCCATCTGCCCGCCTGCCCATCTGCAATGCTGCTGGAAGCCGGCTTAGCAGCGGCTCAGCTGCCTATGGTCACAGGAAGCTCCCGGACCTCGTGGGCAGCCTGCCTCTGCCCTGACTTCACACTCCCTTCCTTCTGCACGGCAGGAGGGGACGAGGAGGCTGGACGGCTGAGCCTGCTGAGATGCCGCCTGCTAAGCATCAGGCGGGGCCAGCCGCTCCCCTTTAATTCCCGCTGAATGTCCTGATGCCTAGTCAGTGGCGAGCAAACAGGCCCAGGTGGCCTAGGGAGGGACACCTGTGGGGCCACCTCCCCTGGGGCCGCAGGCTTCCTGTGTGAGCAAAGCTTGCTCAAGTCCCCGGGGCTCAGGCCCCAGCTGGGCATGCTGGGAAGGCCCCGTGTCTTTCCTTTCTTTTTGCCGCGCTGAGCTCGAACCCGGGCCCCCACGCATGCACAGCAGGCTCGCCACGGGACCGCCACGGGCCCTGGCAGGCACGAGGGCTCCTGTGCTTCTGGCCTGCGGGGCACCACCCTGGCCCACCCGCCTGGTGCCAGTGGCACCGCGACAGAGGAGAAAGGGGCTTACTCTGCGGGCAGGAGGGCCGCCCCTGGGGGTCGGTGGTGCTCGCTGAGGTCCAGGGACTGGCTCAGCATGGCGCTGGGACCCCCGGCGGCCGCCAGCTTTTTGCCCCGCCACAGCTCCACGGCCGTGGCCAGGCGCTCGGAGTCTGGGGGCTGGTACCGCTGGATCTGGGCTGAGCCGCCGGGGCTCTCGGGCTTGTCTGGAGTCCAGGGGCTGCCGCCCGCCTTGCTCTTGTCCTCAGGGGTCTCGGGGGTGCTGCCAGGGCCCCGCGGCCTGATCCTGCTGTCCAGGGCCAGGGTGGTCGGCCGCTGCGCGTGGCCAGGCCTCGGGCTCCTGCCTGGGGGCGCCGCCTCGGGTTCCCCAGAGGCCTCTGCGACGGCCACAGTGACCGCCACTGTCTGCGGTGGCTCTGAGGGCTGTGCATCAGGTGGGGCGTCCGTGGCATCCACGGGCCCCGCCCCTACTTCTGAAGGGGCTTCGTCTTCTCTGTCCTCAGGGATGGCGGTCACAGGGGGCTCGCGGAGGGCACCCTCCTCCCTGTAGGACTGGCCGTGTCGCTCCTGCAGCTCCACGTGCTCCAGCCCACGCTGCCGGCGCGACTCGCGCTTCTCCCGGTTGCTGGGTGCTCGCTCGGGGCTTTCGGCCGGCGCGGTTTTCTGGGACGTCACCCCCCTCTCCGGGCCAGGCGCCTCCCGCTCTGGAGGGGAGGCCTCCGAGGGAGGCCTGTCGCTGGGCCACGCCGCGCGCTCCACACACTCCGCACACTCCACATGCTCCGCCGCCAGCTGCCTGCTCGCCTCTGTCGGCTCCGCTCCCTGCTCAACCTCTTCCTCCTCGGCGGCGGGGCCTGGCACGGCCTCCACAGGCTCCAACCTGGCCATGCGCTGGGCCTCCCTCTCTTGCTCCTCCGCCTTCTGCTTCTCTGAGACCATCTGGCGGAAGCTGGGACAAGGAAGAGGCCGGGGAGATCGGGTCAGAAGCAGACATTTGCCCAGCCTCTGGAATCGAGGAGGTGGAGGTCAGGGGGCCCGCACCCCACACCCGAGCTGCCCTACAGCTGCAGGCTGGGCTCTGCCGTGGCCAGGTGGCCCTTAGTAACGCAAGGGGGAGCCACCTTGATGTGGCCTTAGACACCCTGTCCTGAATCTGCGTGGTGAGCTTGCTTGGCCAGAGGATCCTTGGGCTTGGTGTGGGTGATCTGTTAAGAAACCCCTAGGGCTGGGGCTGGGACTCCATGGCAGAACCCTGGCCAAGCATGCGTGGGCCCCAGGTTCCACTCCCCAGAGCCTTCCAAGCAGGCACGTAGCCCTGGGTTCCATCCCCAGTGCTTGCCCAGCAAAGCTCGAGGCCGTAGGTTCCACCCCGCCTAGCACCCGTGGAGCAAGCATGAGGGCCTAGTTCCACCCACCAGCACCACAGAAGGAAGGAGGAAAAAAACCAAACCACCACCAAATTCCTCCAGGGCTCGCTGGGGGTCTCCCTCTGGCCTTCTGTCCATGTGGGCAGTGTCTAAAAAGGAATCCCCCCCCCCCAGAGCTGGGACCCTGAATGGAGGCGGAGGGGCCCACAGGGTGCTGCTCTGGAGCCACGGGTGTCCCGCTGGCTGAAGTCTGGGCTCTGGTCCAGGCAGACCCTCCTCCATCCCTGAATCCAATTGCTCCACCTGGGCAGGTGTGGGGAGTCCGTGAGCAGCCAGTGACAACCTGGGCTTCATCCCTTAGCGCCACTTGTCCACATGGGAGCACCTCCTCTGCCGTGTGCCCAACTGTCTGCTGCCTGCCAGCCCTTGCCTATGCCTACAGTGACGCCCCCAGCGCTCTGGCTGGGTGTGCTCTCAGGCAGCAGTTCAATGAATGAGCCTCTTGGCTTCCGGAATGTTCCGGGGGCGGGGCCCTGGGTGCCCACCTCCGGCGCTGCAGGTGGCCGCGGCAGAGGCTCTGCAGGCGGATGATGCTCTGTCTGCGGCGGCGGTAGGCCTTTCGCTGTGCGTAGCCCCTCCACGCGGCCTGCAGGCACACGGCCGCCCGCCGCCTCTCCAGCGCGTGGCGCACGCGGTAGGACCGCCAGCAGGCCTGGATGGTCACGGCCGCGCGCTTCATCTGCAGGAAGTGCCGGCGCTCCAGCGCCATGCGGAACCAGCTCTGCAGCAGCAGGATCTTGCGCACCACCTCCTGGTGCAGCGTCTCTTGCAGGGCCTGTCGCTCCGTCTCCTTCAGGAAGACCTGCGGGCCGCGGTGGGGGTGGTCAGCTGGCCCGCAGGCCAGGGCTGGAAGGTCTGCACGGCTGCCCCGGGGCTGGCTGTCTGTCTTCCCCTAGTACTGGTGGGTAGAACCCAGGGCCTCACACATGCTCCGCCACGGAGCTGCACCCAAACCCTTTTTGATTATTTAATTTTGACTCAGGGTCTCCTTAAATCATGCAGGCTGCCTCCGGCCTCAAACTCATGATCCTCCTGTCTCTGTCTCCCGAGTCACTGAGATGACAGGCGTGCACCATGACACCTGGCTTGACCCAACTTACTTCTTAATGTGCAGAATTCACCTAGTATAAAATTCACCATCTTAGCCGGGCGCGGTGGCACGCGCCTGTAATCCCGGTGGCTTGGGAGGCGGAGGCAGGAGGATCGCAAGTTTGAGACCAGAGGCAGTCTGAGTAACTTGGCAAGACCCTGTCTCAAAAAGTGAAAAATGGGCTGGGGGTGCAGCTCAGTGGTCCAGCACTTGCAGAGCATGCAGGCGCAAGGCCCTGGGTTCGATCCTCAGTACTGAAAAAAGAAAAAAAAAAAGATTCATGTGCAGGAAGCTCAACCTCCAGGGTAGTGGTGTTGAGGAGGTGGGACCTGGAAGAGGTGGAGCCAGATGGAAGGCGATGAGGTCATTTAGGGTGCTGCACTGGGGAGGGATTAATGCAGTTCTTGAGGGATTGCCTTAGTTCCCTTGAGAATGGGTTGTTATGAGTGTGCCTGATGCCTCAGTCTCTCTGGCCTCCTGTCTCACCATGTGATCTTTTTCAGGTATTCCTGCCACTCCGATACCATTTGCTGTCCTCACCAGAGTCATGCAGTGCATGGCTCCATGCTCTTGAAAACCACCAAAAATATGAAATGAATAAGTCCCTTTTCTTAGTTGGGTGTGGTGGTGCACTCCTATAATCCTAGCACCTGGGAGGCTGAGGCAGGATTAATGTAAGCTCTAGGACAGCCTGGTCTATATAGCGAGTTCAAAGAAAGCATGAGATACCTAGTGAGACCCTATCTTAAAAATCCAAACCGAACTAAAAAAGTCCAAAACCCAAAGACCAAAAATCAAAACCAAAAAGCAAAATAAAACAAAACAAAATAAAAACGAAAACAAAAAAAAACAAACAAAAAAAACCAAAACCAAAACAAAAAAACCCCAAAAAACAAGAACAAAAACACACATACACACAAAAACAAACAAAAACCCAAAACCCTTGAACAACAATAACAAAACCAAAAAACAAAAACTTCTCTTCTTTATGAAGTACCCAGCCTTGAGTATTTTATTACAGCAACAAAATACCTCATGCCCACTGTAATGCTTACTGACCAGCCCCTAAACACCTTGCTGACCGGCACAATCGTAGCTATCCTACCTGTCATAAACACTAAACAGGAGCGGCTGAGCGACCTGCTGAACCTGCTGAAGAGGGGCAGGCGGAGCCTTGGCCAGGGCACCCCCTTCCCCTGACTTGCACTGACCTACTTTCTAAGAAGAGGTAAAATCTAGTCCTGAGACACACTGCTTTGGCAGTGCCCCACATTTTTCTGAGCACAGCATGATGGAAAGGGCTGACCTTGGTTTTCCCAATCTGGTAGCTCCTCTTGTCCACATTCATCTTCTCCAGCAGGGCAGAGATGACCTCCTTGCACGGCTGGGCGTTCTTGGGCAGCAGTACCTGGAATTGCTCCGTGAAGTCCTAGGGGATTTGGATAGGGCAAGGAGAACCCCTGTGAGCATTTCCACCAGCAGCGAGGAGTCAAAGCTCCAGGGATGTCCTGGGCCAGTCTAGTTTCCCTTTTTCTCTAATTTCTTTTTTCTGTGTGGCTGGGAAGGGGGCCCAGGGTCTCGCTAGCTGGACAAGTGCTCTATCACACAGGTGCGCCCGCAGCCTCAAGCTCGCTTTTGGAAACTGAAACTTGGTTTGCTGTTAAGTAGTACTCACAAATTTTAAGTTGTGGATGTGTGACTGAAGCTACTTCAGTTTGCATCTGAGTTACAGCACCAAAAAACAAAAACAAAAACAAAAACAAAAAACCCCCAAACCCAAAAAACAAAAAACAACCCATAATAATAAAAATGAAATTGCAAGCTGGGTGTGGTGGCTCATGCCCGTAATCCCAGCGACCTGGGAGGTGGAGGCAGGAGGATTGCAGGCTTGAGGCCAGAGGCAACCTGAGTAACTTATTGAGACCCTGTCTGCAAGTTTAAAATAAGTAAGTAAGTAAGTAAGCTAATGGGCTAGGAGGGCAGCCTAGTGGTAGAGCATTCGCAAAGTACATGTGAAGGCCCTGGGTTCAACCCCTAAGTACAAAAACCCCTCAAATAAACAAAAACACCTCCCCCTCCCAAAAAAACCCCCAAAGCCTCAGTTCCTGAAGATGCTCATCAAAGGCATCTGTGTACAAATTCCCAGCACGGTTTAATCCAGCGTATCCTTCCAGGTCTGGCAAGGGGCCGGCCACCTCTGCTGAGGAAACCCGTCCCTCTCACCAACCCAGCGCACCCATCCAAACGCCTACGGTGCTATGCCGGGGGAGCCCTGATGGAACGCCAAGCGCTCTTTGGGAGAGGGAGGCGGCCGGCCTCGCCCTCCCCCGGGACGCGCGCGCATGCGCGTGACCTACCTGAAACGTGTACTTGGCGCTGTAGCCCGACCGCCGGATGCGCACGGTCTCTAGCATGCCGGTGTAGCGCAGCTGCTGCAGGACTAGCTCCTCGTCAAAGCAGAGCTCTTTCTGGAATGGGCACGGGGGTGATCTGAGCATGTGCCGCACAGAAGGGCCACCCAAGTCTGCCAGGGTTGCAAAGTGGGGACCCACGAAATGAGGGCCCATTCCATGTGACCCCAGCCCTCAGGGGTCTAGAAACCGACTCAGGACAGCGTGCCTTCATAGCACTAGGCCTTCCAGGGCACATCCCTCAGCACGGTGGCGGGCACCCCTGGAAAGTCCGTGTTTTCTTTCCTTTTTTTTTTTTTTTTTTCGGTACTGGGGGTTGAACCCAGGGCCTGGCACCTGCGTGTTCTGCAAGTGCTGGACCACTGAGCTGCACCCCCAGCCCTTTTTTTTTATTTTTAATTTTTAAAGACAAGTTCTCGCTAAATTATGCTGACTGCCTCTGGTCTTGAACTTGTGATCTTCCCGCCTCTGCCTCTCTAGCCGCTGGGATGACAGGCGTGCGCCACCGTGCCCAGAGAGGTGTGTATGTTTTGAGACAGGGTTTGCTCTGTAGCCCAAGCTGGCCTCAAACGCAGGATCCTCCTGCCGCAGCCTCTGGAGTGCTGGGATCACAAGTGGGGCCACCACATGTGACCCACATGTTCTTCGGGATAAGGAGTCAGCCTGCTAGACAGAACCGCTCACAGGGGGGTATTATATTTTTTAATCTTTTTTTTTCTTTTGTGGGACTTCGGGTTGAACCCAGGGCCTCCAGCATACTTTGCCAGTGCTCTACCACTGGGCTGTACCCCAGCCCCTTCGTCACTTTTTTTTCTTTTGAGACTGAGTCTTGCTAAGTTGCGCAGGCTGCCTTTGGCCTTGAACTTGTGTTCTCCTGCCTCTGCGTCCCGACTCACTGAGATGACAAGTGTGGGCCACCGTGCCTGCCATCACGGCGTTTGGGTCAGCCAGGAAACCTGGCATCTGAGCTGCTCCACTTTCTCTCCCGCAGGCAGATGCTGCATCCCGGGCCTAGGCCAACTTGCTGCACAGAGTTCTTTATAAAAAAGACCCAAACTCACAGCTGTGGGGAGGTCGCCCTGGGCCAGGTCCTGCGCTACATGCTGGGGTTTCAGCAGTCTGGGGGTGGGAGCCAGACCTGTGTGTTACGGGGTGGTCACTGTCTGGGGCCTTGTGGGAGGTGTCCCAGGAGAGAAGGGTCCCCAGGCTGGGTCCTGTGAACCGAGCAGGGCATGGCGGGGGAGGCTCAGAGGCGGTAACAGCCCAGGGGTGGAGGAGGGTTGGACCTCGCTTTGGTGAGTGTCAGTAAGGGACGACACAGTGTTCTTCTAGGGACTGACGGGAGGGTTGTGAGGCTGGGCTGCCTGAGAGACCCCAGAGCTCATGGGATGGTCCCCAACCCAGAGACTGAGCTGCCAGCCCGGCCCGCGCCCAGAGCAGGTGCCCACAGGGTGTGGCTCCTCGAGGGTCCGAGGCCCGCCTAACGGAGGGCAGAGGGGCAGGCTGGGGGGCTGAGTCATCCCAGGGGCGGGTGTGGCTCTCGGTGGAAGGACAGAGGCTGAGGGACCCTGCTCTGGGTGCAGGGTTCTGGACACCAGCAGAGGCACTGGGGTTGGAGGGGCAGCCAGGGTCACAGGAGGGCCCCCTCGGGTGAATGTTCATCTCTGTGGGGTCCGGTCCCTCACGGGCCTGGCCAAGTCCCTGAACCACCTCCCTGGGGACAGGGCAGAGCTCTGGGGAGAAGAGGGCTTGGCATGGAGCCTGAGGCCCTGCCTGGGATCATTCTAGAAACTTCTGCATGAGCACTGGGCTGTGCTCCTTGCAGCCTCGGCTGCTCCATGACCTCAGCCCCTGCCTTCTGGAACATTCTCCATGCTGGCTGCTCTCGGGGAGTGTGTGTGAACACCCCTGACCCACGCCCTGTCTGCTGACCTCTGAAGGTCCTCTGCGTTCCAGCAGCGTCTCCGCTCTGGGCTGGCACCGCAGCTGCCCCCTGCAGACCTCACGCGGCATCATCGTGACTGCGTGGCTGCTTGAGGCCTTTCTTGGTCCCCGAGAGGACTGTGGTGCTGTCCCCTACCCTCCGTAGAGGCCCCTGGATGCAGGAAAGTCCCTGGGGGCCGCTGAGAGCCTCTGCCCCGGCCCTGGAGAGCGACTCACCTTCTCGGCGTTGGAGCGGATGCAGCGGATAAAGAAGGGCTCGGCCTTGCCCAGGGCCTCCAGGAGCTTGCTGAGGGACGTCTGCAGAGAGAAGGGGTGCGGGCTGAGCAGGGCCTCAGGGCACACGGCTCCGTGCCAGGGCACTGGGGCACCTGCCAGTATCAGACCAGGGAAACACACGTCGGGGGGTGGGTCCCCCGCCAAGGACCTTGGCTGGACATTCTGACAAAAGGCCCTGCTGCCCCGGAGGAGCGATGGGGTCCTGTGGCTGACAGCTGCCTCCTTCCAGGGCCACGCAATGCGTCTTTGCCACAGGTGGGAGGTGGGGGGCTGGAGCAAAACAGATGAGCTCCTCAGGGGGTTTAAAGCATTTCAGATCCAGGAGGGGCTATGGGCAGAGTGGTTTTGGTCTTATTTGCTATTTTCTCTCTGCTGCTTCTTTTTAAAATCTTTTTGCAGTTCTAGGTGTGGAATTCAAGGTCTTGCGTATGCTGGGGAAAGGCTCAGCCACTGAGCGGCAGGCGCCCCAGCCCCTTGCGTACTGGGACTTTTTGTTTGCTTGACTTTTTAGGCCAGGCTAGCCTGGAACTCGCCATCCTCCTGCTTCAGCCTCCCAAGTGCTGGGGTCACAGGCGTGGCCGCTGCGCCTGGCTCCACCAGGTTGAGACAGGGTCTCCCGAGGCCCAGGCTGGCCTGGAACTGGCCATCCTCCCGCCTTGGCCTCCAGGGATCACAGGTGTGGCTTTGCCTGTGGCTTTTCAGATTTGTAAAGGACTGCGGTGTGCGGGTGTGTGTGGCTCATCGGTCGAGCGTGCACTTAGAATGTATGAGGCCCTAGGTTGCATCCTCACCACCAAAAAAATAATTAAGTAAAATAAAAAATTTATAGAAGCTTCCACATGAGGTCATTATTTAAAGAACTTAAGTGGGAAAAGAAGAGTCAGAATGAGAAAAGAGAGGAAGAATAAAAAAGCCAATGGTTAAGGATTAGCATCTTATGGATTCCCTGCCCCCCCCCCCACAAAAAACTGTCTCTGAGTTTCCTGGCAGTCAAGGAAAAAAGGGAAGCCTGATCTAAGGACCCAGCTCCGCGGTCATGCTCACTAACACGCTGTGTCATGACTCTTTAGCTCAGAGCTTCTCAACAAGGGGCCAGTGTGCTCCCCAGGGGGTACCTGACAGCGGTGGCCGAGGTGGTTGTCAGCCCAGGGGGCGGTGCTACTGGCACCCAGTGGGCCACTGCCAGCTGCACCTGACGAAGCCCTCCCTGCGCCCGCGCCCGCCCCTCCTGGCGCCCACCTGGAACTGGGCACTGATGCTCGGGGGCTTCTTCTTCTTGTGCAGGTGCAGCAGGGACTTGGTGGTGCGGTCGTGCAGGGTCATGCTGACCACGAGCTTCAGGGACTTGGAGTCCAGCAGGTTCTAGGACAGACAGAGAGAGGGTCCGGCCTGCCCTCCCACAGCCCGTGCAGGCCTGTGGCGGGGGGCGACTGGGGGGCAGGTGCGGGGTGGCTGCTCTCAGGACTGTGCTACCGCAGGGTGGGGCCGGCGGGCCTGGGTCACCCCTGCCGATGGCGCTGGCTCCACAGGCGGGGGCCGGCCCAGCACCCACTGCGCCCTCTCCTCCTCTGGGTCGGCGGGAGTCAGTCCAGCTGACTGGCCTTCCCTTCACGCTGCTGGTCACCAGGCACGGGTGTGCGGTGTGCGCCCAGCCACGCCAGGTGCTGCCTCCCTGTGCCCTCTGCGTGAGCTCGCTGGGCGACCCGGCCTGCACCTGCCAACCAGCCCCGGCGGCAAACGGGAGGGGCAGCCCGGTCCTGTCTGAGGCTAGACTGAGGGGCTGTTCTCTGGCTTCTGTGAACTTGGGCCATTGGCACGCTGTCCACCAGGCCAGCTGGATGCCAGGGTCCCCACCCGCAGACTCCCATCAACCCCGGGCAGGAAGTACAGGCCGACCATCCCTGATCCAGAAATTCGAAACGCTTCGCGACCTAAGGGCTTTGCTGCTGGTTGGCTGCTGTGTTGACACAGCATCTCGTTACGTAGCCCAGGCTGGCCTGGAACTTGTGGTCCTGCCTCTGTGGCACCGTGACACCTGGCCAGCCCGAAACTTCTTGAGCACCCACGGGTGCCACAGGCGGAAAGCTGCACACTAAGTAACTGTTTCATGCGTAAAATCATTAAAAGTATTTTTTTTGAGGGGGGGTTACTGGGGGTTGAACTCAGAGCCTCATGCTTGCGTGCTCTGCAAGTGCTGGACCATTGAGCTGCGTCCCCAGCCCATTTTTAACTTTTTTGAGACAGGGTCTAAGTTATGCAGACTGCCTCTGGTTTCGAACTTGCGATCCTCCTGCCTCCGCCTCCCGAGTCGCTGGGACTACAGGCATGAGCCACCGCACCCGGCTAAAAGTATTGTATAACATTAACGTTAGCATACATGAAACGTGAATGAGTTTTGTATTTAAGATTCTGGTCCTTCCCGGAGGAATCTCGTTATGCATATGCAAATATTCCAAAATCCTAAAAAAAATTCGAAATCTGAGACACCCCTGGTCTGAAGAATTTCGGATAAGGGATGTTGACCTGTATTAAAACAGAACAAAAGACAAAACTGTGGTGTACAGACTGCCCCACTCCCTGCAATCCTGGGGGGTTTGAACCCCTGGCCTCCAGCATGTACTCGGCCACTGAGCCACACCCGGCTTTCATTTTGTGAGACAGGGTGTTTCTAAGTTGTGCAGGCTGCCTCTGCCCTTGAACTTGCCATCCTCCTGCCCCAGCCTCCTAAGTGCTGGGATTACTGGCTTCTGCCATCATGCACGGTTACACACTTCCTTGCTTGTCCTCACCCCCTAACCAGTACGGTGTAACAGCTGTGTACATAGGTTATTATTTTTTTTTCCTTCTTGTGGTATTAGGGGGTTGAACGCAGGACCTTGCACATTTTGCAAGTACTCTGTCACTGAGCTGCATCCCTAGCCCCTTTTTTCTTTATTTTTCATCTTGAGACAAGGGTTTGCTTAGTTACCCAGGCTGCCTCTGGTCTCAAGCTTGCGATCCTCCTGCCTCTGCTTGCTGAGATGCCGGTTTTCAGGAGTGAGTCTCAGTGCCCGGCACATTACCACCACACCAGGTGTGCTTTACGTCACCTAGGGGTGGTTTGAAGTCCGCTGGCAGATGTGCACAGGCTCTACGCAGGCACTGTTTCATTTGACATAAGGGACGCCGGCAGCCACGGAGCCTGGCACCTGGGGTGCCAGGCACCTGGAGCGGATCCCCGTGGATGCCGAGGGACAGCTGCACGTGGAACTAGAGTCCCCCAAAGGTGTTTTTGCTCCGTCCTGTCCTCCAGGGGTGGGCCACAGCCAGTGAGTGACCAATGGTAGGAGGGTAAAGAGGCCCAGTGCCCTCAGACAGGCCAAGCTCCCGGGTGCTACTGAGCCTCCACGGCTCCCCATGGCTCCGATCAAGGACCGGCTGCGGCCCAGCCGAGCCTGGCTCTTCCTTCTCTCTGCTCAGCTTCTTCCTCCGCTCCCTCCCTATGCAGACACCCCCAGCGCAGGTTGTCCGTCTATGAAACCCTGGGGCGGACATTTCCAAATCATGTCACGTTTCTGTGGTGCTGGGGCTGGACCTGAGGCCTTGCGCACACTTGGCAGGCTATGGGGCACAGGGGGCTGAAACCGAGGCCTCGCGCGCATGCTGGGCAAACTCTGAGGCCAGCACCCAGGGCTTCGCGCGCCTGCACGTGGTCAGTGCTCCACCACTAAGCTGCAACCCCAACCAATTAAAAAAAAAAAAAAAGCCTGGAGGGAATGGTAGATGGGGGGACGGAAGGAAGGGAGGAAAGAAGCCCCAGATGTGAAAGTGCTTTTCTTCCCCGCCTCCCTGTGTTGAGGCGACGACTTGAGCCGGGTGCGCTCAAGCTCATCGCAAGAAACCGAGACGGCTCTGAAGGGGTCGCACGGGCTTTACCTTTGGAATGGTCTGCTTTTGTTTGATACCTTTACTCTTCCTGTCAAAATATTAAAAACGGTTTTGTGAACGAAGGGAACACAGCGTGCGGGGGTCGGGTTAGTTCGGCAAGCCATGTCTTGCAGGTTAATGGAGAGAGAGAGAGAGAGAGAGAATGAGAGACAGGGGACCGGCGACAGAGGACAGGGCAAGCGCACAAGTGCAACGAGGTGGCTGCAGCCGCTGCCGCCTACCCCCGGGGACCCCGCGGCTCCTGCCTGCCGCACGCGGCGGACATCTGTGCTCCCTGGCTTCCCCGGGCCAGTGGTGGCTGGGCTCTGCTCGTGGCTGTCCCTGTGTGGCTGGGGGCGTGGGGGGGTGCGGCCTGGAACGTGCCCCAAGGCAGCTAAGGCATGTCAAAAAACGGGAGGCCTGGACAGGGCACGACGCTCGTAGGGTGACCCAGCTGTATCAGCAATGTCCAGGAGGACCAGAGAGCCCGTGCTGGAACTTTCCACTGGCAGGGCAGGGACTTGTCAGGCAACGGACTATGGAAATGGAACCCAGGGGGGAGTTGCATTTGTTTTAACTTAGTGTTTGTCTGCCGCGCTGGGGAGGGAAGCAGGGGCTGCGTGCGGGCTAGGTGACTGCTCTACCCTGAGCCGCACCCTGGGGCTCGAGTTCTTTCTGGACTCAGCAGCTGTAGAAGGGAAAAGCGGCAGGTGGGTCTTTTACCCAAAGGAGGGGGTTGGCCCTCAGGGTCTCATTTTATGGATTTTCTTTTTCTTTTCTTTTTTTTTTTTTTTTTGTGGTACTGGGGGTTGAACTCGGTACCTCACGTCTGCATGATCTGCAAGTGCTGGACCACTGAGCTGTGCCCCCAGCCCATTTTCTTTTCTTTTTTTTTTTACGTTTTGAGACAGGGTCTTGCTAAGTTACGCAGACTGCCTCAGGTCTCAAACTTGGTGATCCTCCTGCCTCCTAAGCTGCTGGGATTACAGGCGTGCGCCACTGTGCCCGGCTGGATGCTTTTTCTTGAGATAGTCTTGCTTTGCAAGCCCAAGAGGGCCTTGAACGGGCAGCGCTCTTGGCACCTCCTGAACGCGGGCATCACATGCCTGCGCGGCCACACCCGGCTACTATGGAGTCTTGCAGAGCAGAGGGAGAAACGCAGTCAATGGCGGCTCAGCCTGGTTTTTTTGTTTTCTTTTCAAGTACTGAAGGGGGCAGAACCCAGGGCCTTGCGCATGCTGGGCACCTGCTCCACCCTGGCAGCTTGTTTTCAACACTGGGTGAGGAAACTGTACCCCAGATTTGTGAGATGCCAGGTCTGTGAGGTTCTGTTAGGTTTTATGTTAATCTGGGTGGGGTAAACTAAGGCAGCACAAACATGGATGTAGACACTGGCTCAGGCTGGGCGTGGTGGCCCACACCTGTGGTCCCAGCCACTTGTAAGGCTGAGCCAGGAGGCTCGCTGGGGCTGGGGCTGAGCAGTTCAAGGCCAGCCTGTGGCACATAAAAAACAAACCAAACCAAACGGGACATCCACTAAACCCCAGGCTCCTCTGTGGGCGCAAGTGAAGCCTGGGCTGGCCTGCTACAGGCTGGATGCTCCGGGCCGAGGCTGCCTCCTGCTCCAGGCCAGGTCAGCGCCCCACGGGCTGGGGAGCCGTCGTCACCCTGTTCCTACAGCGCCTGAGCCCTGGGAGAGTCCAGTCCATGTGGCGAGCGAGGTGGAGCCCAAACTCCCATTGGCTCACCTTCTAGGCCCTTCTAGCTGGTCCTAGGGGGCGGGGCCACGGCGCACGTGACCTCACGCGCCCTCCTTCTGCCGCCTTTTCTGCAAGCTCGCAGTGGTTGGGGAGCAAGCTTTTGCTCTACGTGGGATGGGGTGCAGAGGGCAGGTTCAGGGCCAGATGCGTTGCGGGGGAGCTGTGCTGCGCACGGAAGCCCGCAGTGGGCCACAGCGAGAAGGCAGGGGCAGGGCATTTGGAAGGCTGCTGAGAGACAGCCGGCGTGAGAACGAATCGCCAAGGCAGCTCCGGGTTTTCAGGGGCCTGCTGGGCAGGGGCGGCGGTGGCAGGCGGCTGTTGCACTTGCTGGAGGATTTGGGGGTGGGGGACTCACAGAACAAAGGCGCGGGGTTTCTGGAGTCGACTGAGGGACTGGAGAAGCCTACGGGGGTCCTCGCCCTGCCAGGGAAGTCCTTTGATGCTCTTGATGATTTGGTTATGCAAATCGCTGAGGGGAGGGGGACCGTGACAGAGAGAAGACAGAGTTAGAGTCGAGGGCCTGCCACCTTGGGGTCCCCAGCGCCGACAGGGACGCTCCCAGGCCACCGGAGCTGAAACATGCAGTGTCGTGTTGAACACAGCGAATGCTGCCTTTTTTTTTTTTTTTTTTTTTTTTTTTTGCGGTACTGGGGGTTGAACCCAGAGCCTTGCTCCTGCATGCTTTGCAAGTGCTGGACCACTGAGCTGCACCCCCAGACCATTATTATTTTTTTTTTTACTGTTTTGAGACAGGGTCTTACTAAATTACACAGACTGCCTTCTAAATGCCCTGCCCACTGTGCACCACCGTGCCCAGCTAGTGACTGCTTCCTCACCAGGAAAGGGACCCAGCCAGGGGCAGCCACCATCCTCCAGCTCTGGGAATCTGGGCGTGCACCAAGGCCGCTCAGACCCCTGGGAAAGGCCTTGTATTTCAGTGCCTTTCTGGCCCTGCACGAAAGAGCCAGGGGCTACTGAGAACAGGCCCAGAGACCTCCTGGGAGGAAGAGGCTTTCTCCAGGATTCTGGGGCCAGGTGTCAATCTCCTTCTTGGCGCTGTGTATGTGCGCATGAGTGTGTGTTCAGAGACAGGGTCTAGCTGCAGGGTCTAGCTGAGATCCTCCTTCCTCCGTCTCCCTGAATGCTGGGACCACAGGTGTGGCCCCCGCGCCCAGCTCTCCTTGGCCTCATTACAGGCCTGGGAGTCATGAACTTAAATACGTGAGCCGAGGTGGTACCCAGCCAGAGGGCTGCTGCCTCTTCCTCCTCCTCCCTGCCAGGGATGTGCGTCCACGTCTGCGCGCACCTGTGGTTATCAGGCTGCGGGGTGGAGGCCTGGGCCACAGCTCAGCCCCCCTCAGTGCACGGGGCAGTCTACCCTGCAGCACGCAGCCACAGTGCTGAGGCTGAGACCCCTGCCCGAGGGGTGAGTGGCCCCCACTAACTCAATCTGTTGGCATTGTATCTTTCTGTGGTGCTGGGGACGGAACCCAGGGCCTCGCTCATGTGTGGCCAGTGCTCTGCCACTGAGCTGTACCTCAGCACTTGCTCCGTTTTGCTCTGTGGCCGGGGGTAGGTTCGGGCTCAAGCACCCTGCACCTCAACTGTGCTGCCACTCACAAGTGACAATGAGAACGGCTGAGGGGTCAAAATTGAAAACCTTGGAAATGAGTAGCGATGGCGAATATCTCAGTGCAATTTTTTTTTTCCCTTTTGGCACTTGGGGGCTAAACCCAAGGCCTCACGTGTGCTCTGCAAGTGCTCTGCCACTGGGCAGCACCCCCAGGCCATTATTCATTTTTATCTTGACACAGGGTCTTGCCAAGTTACGCCGGCTGCCTCTGGCCTTGGACCTGTGATCCTCCTACCTCAGCCTCCCAAGTTGCTGGGATGACGGGCGTGCGCCACTGTGCCCGGCTGCAACTTTCTTTGATAAAACTTATAGAAATGACATTCTTTTTCTTACAAAAAATCCTCATTCCATTTTTTTTGTTTGTTTGTTCTGCCACGCTGAGAATGGAACCCAGGGCATGGCGTGTGCTAGGCAGATGCTCACGACTGGGATGCACCCCCGGCCTCTGGCTACTCTGAATGCGTGTTTCAGCTCCGGGCGGGTGGCCTGGGAGGACCCCTGACCGGCAGCCCCTCACCGGTGTTCCATGCACCATGCTGAGTGCCCGGATGGACGGACAGACTTACCTCCGCTCCCTCGCCCTCCAGGGAGGCACAGAGCAAAAACAACAGGAGGTTACATTTGGTCTCTACTTGTAAGCGGCCTCCTCGGCCAGAGCGGCTGGCACAGAGGCTTGTGGCTTCGGTCCGCCCCTCACCCCCGCCCCCCTCCCCGCGGCCCGTTGGTGCCCTCTGTCCTGGTCCTGAACGCTGCTCCGGGCGCCCTGGGGGGGCGGCTCTTCCCGGGGTGCCTCCCTGGGCTCGGGGGCGGAGGCCCTCGCTTCCACTTACTTCTTGCTTTCATACAAAGCAATGATGTCCTCAAAAGCGTTAAGACCGAACTCCTCAGAGCAGTCAAATGAGAAATCTAGCACTGAGCAGCTGCAAGGGAGAACCTGTATAAACTCAACGTGCCCCCGGGGTGGGGGGGGGATTGCAGCCTGGGGGCCGGGTCCTGGGGAACCTGCTGCTGCAGGTGTGGGCCACAGGCTACTTCTCAGGGAAAAGGAAAAATAAATCCAAAACCACAAAACAAACGGAGGGACGCAGTCTCCTTTCTTTTGCCCTCTTCTGGGTGAAAAACTCATTTTTTTTTTTGGTTTTCCTTGAGACAAGCAGGGTCTTACTACATAGCCCTGGCTGGCCTTGAACTGGAGATCCTCCTGCCTCAGCCTGTCCCATGCTGGGATCATAGGTCCGTGCTACCGTGACCTGCCCAAACCACACCTTTTTAAAAGCAGGAAGGAAAGATGAGACACTGTGCTTCCAGACAAAGCACAGTCACTTAACCAGCTGCTAGCCCTGCCTCCATTCTTACACTTTCACGAATCGCCTAAGTTTTTGGTACAAAGGGCTTGAAAATGACATGACATCTTCGCAATTGAAAATTTAGGGACTCCCTTTCCGGGTATTTGTAACCCTTGAGAAAGAAGTCAGGGACTGGGGTGCCCCAGGGCCTTTGCATGTGTGACTCTTTGGGGAGAATCACTAGCACACCCTGCCTGCCTTCTTCATCTAGCTCAAAGGGTCCTTTCCTTTTCCTTTTCTTTTTCACATGTTTGAGACATGGTCTTGCTGTATTTTCCAGGCTGACTCCTGGGCTCAAGCGGCCCCTTTCTCATTGCAGGCTGCCTGGCTCTCTCAGGCTGTCGGAGCATTCCTGTTGTGGTCTTGTCACTGCTTTCGACATCTATACAGGTGGCCTTAATTACTCCGCCTGCCCAAATGCCTGCTCACTTTCATACTCTTCCTGGGGCCGGTGGAAGGGTTAGAAATACACGTCATGTGCTGCCAGAAGGTGGGTGTTTTTGACTACGCATGTTCTTTGTTAAAGTTTTTTCAGTACTGGGGGATTGAACCTAGAGCACTCCACCGCTGAGCTTATCCCCGGCCCCTTTTTTGTTTATTATCTTCAGGTGGGGTCTCACTAAGTTACGCAGGCTGCTTTTGGCCTCAAACTCGTGATCCTCCTGCCTCTGCCTCCCGAGTTGCCAGATTGACAGGTGTGCGTCACTGCGCCCGGCTCAGGAATGTTCTTTTAGGATGCCCTAGCCATGCAAGGGGAAGAAATACTTTTTGGCAGGGGGGAGGCTGGGATGAAACCAGGCCCTCACGTGTGCTCCACAAGCGCTCTAGCACTGAGACACGCTTGCCAGCGTGTTGGCCTCACTCCACACGAACAGAGGCCCCTTGGCCCCAGCCCCCAGTGCCTGCCATGGGCTGTGAAAAAGATCCTGTGTGCACTGAGCTGTCGCACGCCTCTCTAAAGCACACGATGCAGTGGTGACTGCTGTTCTGTGGACAGAAAAGCAGCAACCGAATGCCCTTCTCTTCTGGGCTTTTGGTTCAACCAGCTGCTTCCCAACTTATTCGAGGCCACTCTGGCCTGGGGTTAGGGCGTGGGGCTTCCCGGGCTGAGACAACGCCGCTGTCTAATGGCCTCAGTTTACACAGATCAAGGTCTCGCTCACCGGTAGAGTTTTTCCGATGGGGTGTTGGCTCCTCTTGGTAGCTCTCCCGGGTGGCCTTGGGTGCCAGGGCTGCCCATTTCTGGTGGAGACACAGGGGACGTTGCTTGTGAGGGTCTCCCAGGGCCCCGTGGCCCTCATCTTTTCCACAGAGACTGTGATCATTTTTTTATGTTTTGCAGTACTGGGGGATTGAACCCAGGGCCTCATGCTTGCTTTGCAAGTGCTCTGCCACTGGGCTGCACCCCAAGCCCGTTTTTTACTTTTTCTTTTTTTGAGACAAGGTCTTGCTGAGATATACAGACTGCCACCATCCTCGACCTTGTGGTCCTCCTGCCGCCACCTCGAGAGTCGCTGGGATGACAGGCGTGTGCCAGTGCGCCTGGCGGGAGATCCCTTCTGTGCTATTATTTTTTTGTGATGCTGGGGATGGAATGTGGGGCCTCGGGCATGCTTGGCAAGTGCTCTGCCACTGAGCTGCACCTCCAGCTCTCTTTACCTCATCTTAAAACACCGCTGGTTATTCCAATTTGGGCAAAGCACGGGTGCTGTGACATTTCATCCCTAAGAATAAACATCATAAGCCGGGCGTGGTGGCGCACACATGTAATCCCAGCGGCTCTGGAGGTGGAGGTGGGAGGATCGCAAGTTTGAGACCAGAGACAGTCTGGGTAACTTAGCGAGACCCTGTCTCAAAAAGTAAAAAAATGGGCGGGGGATGCAGCGCAGTGGTCCAGCACTTGCAGAGCATGCAGGTGCGAGGCCCTGGGTTCAGCCCCCAGTACCACAAAATAATAATAATAATAATAATAATAATAATAATAATAATAAGGATCGTTTCTTTCTGCCTTCTCAAAAAGGCTTTCTCCTTCCTCCTTTTGGACAGCACCCTTTGTAAGATGGAAGCCCCTCGGCTGACATCTGAAACGCAAGCCGAACAGTGGAAGATCAGGGTCATGAGGCTGCGTGTGCTCCTCACGGTGTGGGACTCGGGTCCCTCGCAGGAAAGATAGGGACATGGTGTCCCACACTTTGAGGCTGGTGGGAGGGTCAAGCACACACCTGGTACAGGCGGCCCTGCGTACCCACTTTCACATCCTCAGATTCAAACGATTAATGATCAAAACTACTCAAAGAGAAAAAAAAAATTGGAAAAAATCATGGCTGTTTTAACACGTACAGACCTTTTCTTGCCGTCATTCCCTAAATTATACATTGTGACCACTGCCTACACAAAGCATTTACCAACATCGCATCAGATATTTTAAGTCCTCAGATATCAGATGATTTCAAGTCTGTGGGAGAAAAGCCCAGTGCCATGGCGCACACCTGCCACCCCAAGTTGCCTGGGAAGCTGAGGCAGGAAGGGTGCTGATTTTGAGACCCCAGGCAGCCTGCATGTGATTAAGTCTCAAAGTAAGAAAAAAACAAAATGAAAAAGGGACTGGGGGTGCAGCTCCGTGGCAGAGCGCTTGCTGGTATGGGCAAGGCCCTGGGTTCACCCCCAGTAACTGCCAAAAAAACGTCCACAGGAGCAGTGGGGTACAGTGGCTCACGCCTGTCACCTCAGAGCCTCAGGAGGCAGAGGCAGGAAGATCAGGTTCAAGGCCAGAGGCAGCCTGTGGAACTTAATACAACTTTGTCTCGAGATAAAAAGTAAAAAGTGGGCTGGGGTGCAGCCCAGCGGTAGAGCATGCGCACAGCATGCGTGAGGCCCTGGGCTCAACCCCAGAAAGCTTACAGGAGGATGTGCACGGGTTCTACGCGGCCTTCCGTACAAGGGACCTGAACACCCAGGGGTTCTCCCATCCACAGGGGTCCAGGATCGGCCCCTGTGGACACTGAGGGTCTGCTGTACAGAGCCTCTGTCTGGGGTACTCAGAAAGTTCTAGAACTACCGAGTGGTAGTGACAGCCAAACACTGTGACCCGGCTCTGTGGTGCCCAACTTGTGGTATAGAACGGGCTCGGGACGCCCTCTTGCCCGGCGGTGCTCACGCGCCCGCCCTACCTGCCAGCCTCTCGGCCCGCTCGGCACGCAGGCGCCCAGCCTCTCGCATCACGGCCATGGCGCGGATGGCGGCACGGAGAACGGCCCAGCGGAACACGGCCACGGGGTCCATGCCGATGAGCTCGCGCACGTAGGAACTGTCGCTGCCCCTCAGCAGGGCCACGATGTCAGGCCGCATGTAGTCCATGTTCTTCTCCCGGAAGTCCTGGGGGTAAGGGCGGGTGGGCGGTCACTCGGGGGCCCAGGAGCTGGCCCGGCCCAAACGCACACTGCCGCTTCCAGCTCGAGGGGCGCTGGCTTTTAGAACCAGGGATTCACGGTGTCTGTGTGGGGTGAGCTGAGTGGCCCAAGCCTCTCCCAGCACCAGGCAGAGAAAAGACCACGCTAGCCACTGCCCGAGGCAGGGCCACCCCCGGGGCTGCGTCCGGCCTCCCGGGCCGCCCTGGCTTTGCCGAGGACGCCGCAGGTGTGGGGGCTCCGCACCTTGATCTGGTATTTCACCTTCCCCGCGAAGTGCTGGATGATGAAGGCCGGCTCCAGCACCGGGGTGCCCAGGAAGTACTTGTTGTCCTCGTGCTGCTGCTTGAACTTGGCTAGCAGGGTCTGGCTTGTGGCGTGGGGGAAGCTGGAGGGAGGGCGTGCGACCGTCAGTGGCGGCAGGTGCCGGGGGTACCGTGAGTGGGGACGGGCACAGGGCGAGGGTGGCAGAGCGAAGGACAGAACAGGTCAGGTGCCTGCCAGCTGTGCACGCCGGCCAGGGTAGCCGCGAAGCTGCCACCTGTGTGAGCCGCCACCCCTGCTAAGGGCCACAGCCAGGGCCTCAGGGTTAATGGGGAGCCGGGTATAGGGCCATTCTCTTCTCCCTGACAGGTGTTTTCTGGGGGGCTGCCTGCTGACCAGGCTTCAGTGCAGACCTGCCCTAGGCAAGGCCTAGACCCCGGCCCACCATGTGCTGCTCCCAGAATTATCCCAGGCTGGGGGGGGCCTCGAGTCTGCAATCCATTTGCATCTGCTGTGTGCCTGGGCGGGGGGGTCTCACCCCAGCTCCCCAGATGGAGCTCAAGGCTGGGACAAGGGGAGAAGCTGGGCTCTGCTCTGCCCCAGAAAGGGAGGGGTGCGGAGGGCGGAATAACGGACTCCTTGTACCTGGCTATTCCTGCCTCCCAGGGGAGAGAGGCTGCCCCTGGCGTTGGCACACCGGCCTGTTCCCAGTCACGCTGCGGGGCCAAGCATGTGCCAAATGCCAGCACTGGGGCTCCAAGGCTTGGCAGGGGTGGGAGGAGAAGAGGGGAGACTCTGGAGCTGTGAGCACATCGTTTCCAGGACTGGGGAGAGAGTCCAAGAAGCGAGGCAGGGCCTTAGGCACCACAAATTGAGTCTTTGAAAGAAATACCATTGTAGTGCGCTATTTCAAAAATCCCAAATCAATATGCAAAAGGAAAAAAGTTTTTGTGATGAACAGAAAAAGCATAAAATGGTATTTTTTTGTGAGACAGGGTGGCACTATATAGCTCAGGCCGGTCTTGGACTCTCGATCGTCCTGCCTCACTCTCCTGAGGCCTGGGATTAGAGAGTGCACCCCGACGCCTGAATTTAACCACAAAGGGAAACTCTGCAGAAAGACTGACCCAGCACTGCTTAGCTTGTGCCCTCGGAGTTTCTACATTGTGATGTTAGGGCCCCTCGGAGCACCCCAACTCTTGTCTCTCTCTCTCTCTTTGAATAGTGCTGGGGACGGAACCCAGGGCCTTGTACAGACTGGTCAAGTGCTCTACCGCTGAGCCGCACCCCTGCCCCCTGACTGCCCTTTCTCTACCTGGGTTGGCCACGGCAGCAAGGGGACAAGCCTGTCCCCTGTCCTAGGTGGGGATTTGATTGGAAGTAAAGGGGGTAGGTGCGTGATGGATCTGAGACTCCTGGACGCCCCAAGAGCACGTCATCAGCCAAGGACAAGGTGCTGTAAGATGCACACACCTCCCGACCCCCAGGATCTAGGAACGTGACTTATCTGCAGGCGTCATCAGTTAAGATGACGTCACCAGGGTGGCCCTGGTCCGATGTGACTGACGTCCCGGGAAGAGGAGGCAGGGCAAGGAGACCAGAGGGAAGTGGAGGCAGCGCCTGGAGCGCAGGGGCCTAAGCCACGAGACGCCTGCCCCCCCCCCCCCCCGAGGTGGAGGAGGCCGAAGCTCTCCTTCCTCAGCAGCGCTGCAGACAGCGAGGCTGGCCTGCCACGGCGCATGCTTGTTTATTCGTTTCTGCTGCTTTTTTTTCTGCTGCTTTTTTTCCTGCAGTGCTGAGTTGAATGCAAGGCCTTGTACATGGCAGGCAAGGGCTTTACCCCCGAGCGGCACCCCAGCCTCCTCTGTATTTTTTGAGACGGGGCCTCGCTGAGCTGGGCAGGCGCCTCTGGCCACGGCCTCCTGAGCGTGGGGACCACAGGCCTGTGCCATGTTGCCCGGTGTGTGGTTTGGATCTTTAATGACCTCCACAGGTGCACGTGCTAAAGGCCCGGTCCCCAGGGCTGCTGGGAGGTGGGGGAAAATTTGGGAGGTGGGGCCTGGTGGGAGGAAGGGAGGTTGTTGGAGGCGTGCCCTTAGATGGGACCCTGGGACCTGACGCTGCTGCCCGTAGCTTCCGGGCCGCTGGGAGGTGAGCAGCTTCCTCCCCTACGTGCTAGGGCAGGATGCCCCGCCTCCCCACGGGCACAACGCAGCAACACCAAGGCCATGGACCGAGAGGCCTCTGAGCCTGAGCCCAGACTCCTCCCTCCTTTTCATCTGTTTCTTTCAGGTACTTATAGGGTGATGGGAAACTTGACTTTGGATGGGTGGCCTCCAGCTGCGGCTGGGAGGCACTGGGTTCATGGTAACGAATCAAGGTGGTTCCGGAAACCAACCTGACGCCGCCTGACTTCGGCAAGTGCGGCTGAGTGATGGAGAATGAGGTTCCCGACAGACACCCCCACCCTTCCCTGGGCCCTGTGCACGAGGGGCCTGAGGCTCAGCGGTGCGTCCTTGGCTCTGACCTGTGTGCTGTACGGCCTTTGCAAGGGGGCCCTGACCCTGTTCCAGTGTGTGGCACACAGGGGCACTGTCCTTCCCGGAACGCCCCGGCGCCTGCACGGGCGGGCCGCTGATTGGTGTCCTGCAGCGAGCCCTGTGTGCGCCGGGGCCCAGTGATGTGACAGGCTGACTTCTCGGGACGTCGCACATTCCCCGAGCCTGGCTCGGGGCTCACGGGGCAGGCAGGGTGGGGCACTCACTTGCTCTCCTCGTCCAGCAGGTAGAAGAGGCCGGTGGGCTTCTTGCTGATGAGGTGGATGCAGCCCACGTTGTCGGTGTAGTCGATGTTGTGCCACGTGATCCCCTCGCCCTGATACTCCTCCTGGCGGTGGGGGTGGGGAGGGGTGTTACGTCATAGACACCGTCATCCTCCTCCCTTTGTGTGGTGCTGGGGGTGGAGCCCGGGGCCTTGTGCATGCTTGACAAGCATTCTACCCAGTCCTGGGGTTAACGCTTATATAATACACAGCTTTTCCTGGGTACCGAAGCGGATTGGGTGCAGGACCCCCTGCTGACACTGATCTGTGGATGCCCAAGGAAATCCCTTATGCAAAATGGCACAGCGGGGGGGGGGGGGTGAGGTGGCACACGCCTGTAACCCCAGCGACTCGGGAGGCGAAGGCAGAAGGATTGCAAGTTTGAGACCAGAAGCAGCCTGCATAACTTAGTGAGACCCTGTCTCCAAAAAAAAAAAAAAAAAATCATAGCAGTTTGTTTTTTGCAGTACCTGAGGGTTGCACCCAGGGCCTCATGCATGCGAGGCAAGTCCTCTACCACTGAGCTGCACCGCAGCCCCTTTCCATTTATTTTGAGACAGGGTCATGCAAAGTTGTGCAGGCTACCACTGGCCTCAAACTCGTCATTCTCCTGCCTCAGCCTCCCAAATTGCTGGGATTGCAAGCATCCATTGTCCAGCTAAACGGCCTAGTATTTGCACATAGCACATAACCTACTCACATGCGCCCGTAGACTTTAAATCACCTCTAGATGACTTACAACCTCTAATGTACAATAAATCCCATGTAGGTAGTTGTTATACTGTACCTTTCAGGAAAAATCATGACAAAAGACAGGTTTAGTACTGAAGCAATTTTCAGGGGTGGGTACTTTTGATTCAAAGTTGTTGGCCTGATACACGTATAACCCGCGCACAGGGAGGGCTGATGCTACTGCACGTTAACATACTTAGGTGTGAACAGGCATGTTTGCATATCAATGTATGAAAGAACGACCTTAATATGTTCATAAGAATGTGTTAGTAACAATATGACGCTATCGTGTAAGTTAATCAGCAGCAGCAGGAAGTACGAATGTAGGGTCTCAGATGTCAACCATTGCATGGTGCTCAGGCGCACTTAAAAGGGCTGGGGTGAGGCTCAGTGGCAGAGTCCTTGCCTGAGTTCCCGCCCCAGCACCGTAAAACCAAAACCAAAACATGCTGCACCTAAAATCACTCAGTGCTCAGCACACTTCCTCTGTGCGGGCCACAGTTCATTATCAGACAGCCAGTGTCAGCTCCACCTCTTTGGTATAGTGTGACATCTGCCTCATCCCAGGCTGAGTGGGATTTTTCTCAACTTTCCCTTTCACAGAGAAAAACATTAGGGCAAGTTCATCAATGTTCTGGGCTCTAGGGGAGATTCCGGGTCTAGCTCATTCCATTTCCCCTTGGGGTGGGGTAATCACACTTCCTTGTAAAATGCGGAAAACAGTATGGCTGTTCTTCAGAAAAATTAAACAGAATGACCACAGGATCCAGCAATTCCATGTTGAAAAATAATTCTAAAGCAATTAAAATCAGGGTCTTAAGAGCTACGTGTACAGCCATGTTCACAGAACCGTTGATTTGCAGTAGTCCAAACATGGAAGCAACCCAAGTACGCAGACAGTGGATGAAGTGGGTAAACATGATGTGGTCTACCCACACGATGAAATGCTGCTGTTGTTGTTGTTGTTAGGTGCCACTGAGTCGTGTCCAACTCATAGTGACCATCATAGGGTTTTCAATGGCTGACTTGGGAGTGGATTGCCATGCCCTTCTCCCATTTTTGCGGTGCTGGAAATCCAACTCCAGACCTCAGAGACTGCAGAGCAGTTCTCTACCAACTGAGCTAACTCCCAGACCCTACGATGAAATATCACGGAGCCCTAAAAAGGCAGTGAACTCTCACCCTCACGACCATGTGATGAGCCTTAGTGACAGTCTACTAAGTGAAACAGGCCAGTCACAGCAAGTCAAACAAAGCATGACTCGCTGTGGTTACTAAGTCCCTGTTGTTGTTGTTAGGTGCCGTCAAGTCGGTATCCGACTCATAGCGACCCTCATAGGGTTTTCAATGGCTGACTGTTTCAGGATTGCCTTGGGAGTGGATTGCCAGGCCCTTCTCCCATTTTTGAGGTGCTGGGAATTGAACTCGGGACCTCAGAGACTGCAGCGCAGCGCTCTACCCACTGAGCTAAATCCCAGCACTACTAAGTCCCTAGAGCTGTCAAATTCACAGAGACAGAAAGCAGAATGGTGGTGACCAGGGGCTGGGGAATAGAGCGAGAGTGTTTTCATGGGGACAGGGTTTCAGATCTGCAAGGTGAGAACATGTTGGAGAGGATGGGGGACTGTTCCATTCCAAGGTGAATACAGCAGCTCCCTGTATCTGGGTTCTGCAACCACACATTCTACCACTCGCAGAATGACAAGGTATGGGAAAGAAACCCATTGTATCAAACATCTGTACTGAACAAGCAGACTTTTTTCTTGTCATTATTCCCTCAACAAAGTAACAGAAGAACTAGCTACACAGGTACACAGCGTCATATCATGTATTCTATGTCATCTAGAGGTGATTTAAAGTACAGAGGGTCGCTATGAGTCGGATACCGACTCGACAGCACCTAATAACAACAACAACAACAATGAAATTTTACAGAAGGCACTTGAGCATCCATGGATTTGGTACCCTTGGGGTCTTAGAACGAGTCCCCTATGCCACGGAACCGTACACTTAGAAATGGCGATGGTGATAAACTTTGTGTTTATTTCACCATGGTTAAAAATAAAACGAGCCTCCTCACCTGCTCTAGCTTGAAAATGTGCTGGTTGAAGTAATACTGGAGCTGCTCATTGGCGTAGTTGATGCAGAACTGCTCAAAACTGTTCCTCTCGAAGTCCTCGAACCCGAAGATATCCAGGACCCCAATGGACAAGCACTGTGGAGAGGGAAGAGAAGGCAGTGAGTACTGCTTTGGGGGAGGGGCCAGCTTCACAGGCTGTGTCCTGTCTGGTCCTGAGGACCCCAGGTTCAGCTGGATGCTCTGCTGTCACCAGGTTGGCATTCAATCTGTGGATGGAACTCTGGGCCTTGCGCATGCTCAGCAGGAGCCAGGGCTGAACTCTGGGCCTCACGAATGCTTGGCAGGCCCTCTACTACTGCACCCACAGCGACCACCCCACTGCTGAAAAGCCTTTCTCTGCTTTTTCCTGGTACATTCATCTTGGTCTCTCTGGCTTCCTGGCTGCTCTCCTCCCCTCCCAGGGCCTTTCTGCTACCCACGCTGAGTCCACACTGATTTCCCAGTCTCCCACAGCGCTGTACCCGAGCCCTGCCGTTGGTGCTTTCATTCCGCCTGGGCGCTCTGAGTGGCATGACCTGTGGGTTCAGTGGCCCTGCCCAGGGGAGGAGCTGGCCTCCAGGCCCAGAAGAGTTCGGACTCCGGGGCTTCTGATGCCCATGGAGGACAGCCGCCTCTGAGGATGTGGCTTCCCCTGGGCTATTCTGGTGGCGTGGGCAAGGGTCTCTCACCGAGACAGCCTCTTCCATGTCCTTCTTGTTGAGGAGAGCGTGGTTGATCCGCAGCACAATCCAGTCGAACAGGGCGCTGTACAGAGACTTGGCCATGGAGTCTCGGGCAGTTATGGCCTGGGGACACGGAGGGGGAGTGTCACACGGGGTGGAGCTGACCCTTGGTCTGTACGCTGGCAGGGTGAGGGGACTTTTGTCGGCCATTCTCTGTTCTTGGCTATTTTTGCTTTGAGATAACGCCTTATACTGTATGGTCCAAGCCAGCCATCCTCCCGTCTCAGCCTGCAGAGTGCTGGGATCCCAGGTGTGGCCACCACATCTGACTCCACTCCCACCTGGAGGTGAGATCTCTCAAGGTTGAGACAGGGTCTCTCGAGGCCCAGGCTGGCCTGGACCTCGCCATCCTCCCGCCTCGGCCCCTGGAGTGCTCGGATGATGGGTGGGCACCACCACGCCCTGTATTATAAACTCAGTTCTTCATGCCACGGGACAATGACATTTCACTCAACACTGCATTGCATGTGTGACGATAGTCTCCTAGATTGTGAAGGAGCTGACAGATTCTGCTCAGGTTTTTCTACCCGCCTTAGTGCTGAGGCTGGGACCCCCATGCGCTGTACCAAGTGTCACCTCCAGCCCGAGGGCTTTCACCGTGTCCATCAGGTATTCTTACTGTGCCTCTTCTATGTTTGGATCGGCTTAGATACACACACCCACGGCTGGGTTACGGCACTGACAGCACTCAGGAGGGTCCCATGCTGTACAGGCCAGGGGCTCAGGAGCCGTGGGGCGTGGTGCGGCACCTCCCTGTAACTGCACTGCCTGGGTTTGTGCAAGGACACACCGTGATGGCTGCACTACCATGAAACCGTGCACTCCCACATGCTGGGCACGTGCTTTACCACTGAGCGGCACCCACAGCCCCTTTTTCATTTATCATTTTGAGGCAGGGTCACCCTAAGGTGCCCAGGCTACCTCCAGCCCGGGGCTAGACACCCTCCTGCCTCAGTCTGTTGTTACAGTCTGTTGCAGTTCTGGGCTGCGACAGACACGCTCAGCCACCGCTGGCACGCACAACACCCTCCTCTGGCTTTGCCTCTCCTGGATGCTGTGGCGATGGAGCCACGCAGCACACAGCCCCCTCTCCGCTGCTGGCATCCCTCCCTCACGGGGCTTCCTTGGGGGACCCTGAGCTGCAGAGGTCTCAGGGGTGTGGCGGCGACTTCCTGTACCACCACGGTGTGCCCTGGCCCGTGCACGCTCAGACTGCGCGCGGTGCCTGCGGGAAATGCCCGAGCAGCTTCCCTCTGCCGAGGGGACCCCATCAGCTGAAAGTCCCCTGTGACTGGGTACTTTCCTGGGGTGACCTAAGTAGCAAGCTGCAACTCGCATCACTTCTGAGATGTCAGAGGGGACGAGATACATGGCCAAGAAGACATCCAGGCACAGCAAGGGCACGGGGAGGTACCTGCTGGAGATCTAGGGCCACAAGCCCAAGAGCCCCTGGCCAGAGGGACATACAGGTCACGCTCCACCAGGGGTGGTGGCGCACGCCTGCAACCCCCGCAACTGAGGCTGAGGCAGGAGGGCGTCTAGCCCCGGGCTGGAGGCAGCCTGGGCACCTTAGGGTGGCCTTGCCCCAAAATGATAAATGAAAAAGGGGCTGGAGGTGCCGCTCAGTGGTAAAGCACCTGCCCAGTATGTGGGAGGCCCTGGACTCAACGCCTGGTACTGGAAGCGGGAAAAATAAAAATCAAAGTCACGCTCTAACCTGGAGGCTGGCAAACTTTTTCTGGAAAGAAGTAAGGAGTTAATATTTTCAGGTTTTTGGGCCTGAGGGATTCTTGTAACTACTTAGCTCTGCTACTGAACCAAGAAAGCATCACTAGACAGTATGGAAATGAACAGGTGTTGCTGTTGCAATAAAACTTTATTTACAAAACCAGGCAGTGGGGCTGGATTGGGCCAACCCATGCATCATGCCCTGTGAGTATCTGCAAACCTTAGGCTCCAGGGTGGGCCTGAGGACTGTAGTTCACCTGATACATTAGCCTTCCTTCACCTGAGGTTTCAGTTACCCACTGACAACCATGGCCTGAACATACCAAGTGGGAAATTACAGAAATTAATATTAGTTTATCCAAAATGGCTACTATTCTGAGCACTGTGATAAAATCCTGAGCAGTTCAGCTCCATCCCCCCTTTGGTGTGAATTCTCCCTTTAGCCAATGTATCCGTGCTGTATATGCTACCTGCCTAGTAGTCACTTAGTAGTAGCCTCTGTTATCAGACTGTTGTGTGATACCACAGTATTGTGTTCAGGTAATCCTTATTTTAATAATTGGCGCATGCCTGTAATCCCAGGACAGTGGTAGCTGAGGCACGATGATAGAGTTTGAGGCCGGCTACATACCAAAACTCTGAGAGAGAGAGAATGGGGGAAGGAGGGAAGGAGAAGGAGATGGAGAGGGAGAGGGAGGGAGGGAGAGGTAGGTACAGAGAGGCTACATTCACTTAATTTTTATTACCATTTCTAACTGCTCTATTATTAGGAATTATTGTTAATCTCTACTAGGCCTGCTTTATATAGTAATCTTTATCATAGGTATATGGGCTGGGGTGTAGCTCAGCTGGTAGAGCACCGCTCCACACTCTCTGAGGACCCAGGTTCGATTCCCAGCACCACAAAAATGGAAGGACCTGGCAACCCACTCCCAAAACAATCCTGAAACAATCAGCCACTGAAAATCCTATGAGGGTCGCTATGAGTCAGACTCAACTCGACAGCAACAACATGACAGGTACAGATGTCTAAGAAAAAATAGTGTGTAAAGGGTTCGGTGCTATCCGTGGCTTCGGCACCCCCTGGGAGTCTTGGCCCATGTCCCCATGATAAGGGGACCTTCTGCAAGCTGGTCTGGGCCACCCCTAAGCTCGTGCTTTAGGATCCGGAGGAGCCCACCACGCCGGCTCAGGCAGAGGACTCTGGCCCTGGCGCCTGCGGGCTGGGCGCCACTCACCTCGCTGAGACTGTACGGCAGGATGAGCTTGTCATTGACGGTCACTGCTTTTCTCTTGGTTAGGACTTCCACCAGGATTTCTCGCTGCACCTGAAGCAGACAGGGAGGTGACAGGTCTGGCAGGGATGTCTGCCCCCCACTGAGAAAGGCGTGGAAGCCCGAGGGGGCGGGAGACAACCCCAGAGCCAAGCCGCGGGCTGCCGGCTGTGACGCACTATGCTCAGTGGGTTCCAGAGATCCCCCCACACCGCTGGCTGCCCCGGAGCGGTGGCCGCACAGGCCTGGAGGCGACTGTGGATGGCTGGCTCAGGTGGGACCTGGCGACGGACACTCAGCGCCACTTCCTGTTTTGCATGCAGGGGCTGGGCTTGGAGTTGGCCCAGAAACCTGATGTTTTGTCCCTGAGTTGGCCTCTGCCACCCACAGCAAGAATGGGAACCTAGGGGCAGCTCATTTCCCAGCAGTGCTCACTCATCCTCAGGAGCTCAGGAGAAGCGGGGGTCCAAGCCCTCCCCTGAGAAAAGCTATGGATGGAATGTCCACTTAGAAAAGACAAAGGGAGCCAAGCCGGGTGAGGTGGCGCACACCTAGAATCCCAGCAACTCAGGAGGCGGAGGCAGGAGGATGGCAAGTTCAAGACCAGAGGCAGTCTGCGTAACTTAGTGAGACCCTGTCTCAAAAAGTAAAAAATGGGCTGGGGTGCAGCTCAGTGGTCCAGCACTTGCAGAGCATGCATGCAGGCGCGAGGTCCTGGGTTCAACCCCCAGTACCACCAAAAAAAAAAAAAAAAAAAAAAGAGAGAGAAAATGAGGCTGGGGGCGTGGCTCAGTGGTATAGCGCCCGGCAAGCACATGCGAGGGCCTGACTTCCAGCCCCAGGACTGGGGTGGAAAAAAAAAAGAGGCTGGAGGGAGGCTTCCAGCCTCACCACCTCCTACTCAGAGCCTGTCACTGTGGGGCAGCGTCCAGCATTCCTGGCCTCCCCCCAGCTCGATGTCAGCAGCTGGGCCCGGCGCCACCGTGGTTATTAGGCGCCATGGAGGTGGGTTCGACTCACAGTGACCCTCACAGTGTTTCCAATGGCTGACTTTTTCTGGATTGTTTTGGGAGTGGGTTCCCAGGTCCTTCTCCTGGTCCCTAAGCAGATGATGAAAAAATGTCTCCAGACGCTGCCCAGGGTCCCCTTAGAGGCCAAGTCACCCCCACTGAGATCCGGCAGGTGAGGAGAGGGCAGATGCAGTGAAGGAAATGACATTGCTGGTGGACCATGCTAAGACTTCTGGGGTTGGTTTTCTGAGTCTGGGTTTTGCTATACGGCCCAGGCTGGCCCCGAACTCCTGGGCTGAAGTGATCTCCTCGCCTCAGCCTCCCGAGGGGCTGGGACCACAGATGTGTGCCAGCACACCCTGCCGGACTATGACTTTTATTAGTACTATTATTACTATTAACCTTGATTGTTCTGAGACAGGGTCCTACTAAGGCACTCAGGCTGGCTTTGAACTCACGACCCTGCTACCTCAGCCTCCCAACTGCTGGGACCACAGGTGAGCACCACCCACTCTGTGCCCAAACTAGAATTTTTTTTTCTGTGGTACTGGGGGTTGAACCCAGGGCCTCGTGCCTGCATGCTCTGCAAGTGCTGGACCACTGAGCTGCGCCCCCAGCCCATTTTTTTCCTTTTTGAGACAGGGACTCGCCAAGTTATGCAGACTGCTTCTGTTCTCAAACTTGCGATCCTCCTGCCTCCACCTCCTGAGTTGTTGGGATTCCAGGCGTGCGCCACCGCGCCCGGCTTATAATTTTAAAGAGGCTCTTGTTTGAAGGCATGAAGCAGGAGGTGGCCCTGGCCGAGTGTCACCAGAAATGAGGAGGGGCCATGGCAGAGGTGACGGGGAGGAGGCAGGCAGGTGGGCCCTGGTTAACAAAACCTCAGTGCTTGCAGGATGTTCTGGGCGATGGTCCTCTGCATTAAGGGGTGACCCCCACCCTGAGGTGGGCTGAGTACCCTACCGGGGATGAGGGTAGGAATCGGGAGTGAAGTGGGTGGGAGGTGGGGAGGGGGTACCTTCAGAAGCTGGGACAATGTGTCCAACACCTCGGGGGGTCCGACCTCCAGGCCTTCATCTCGGCCCGTGGCTCTTTTCTTATAAGTCACGTTCCCCAGGTATAGGATGGCTGAGAGGACAGAGAAAATCCTGTGACAGACAGAGAGCTCATGTTGGGGAGGTTTCTTTTTTTCTTGCCCCCCCCCCCCCCCCCCCCCCCTTTTTTTTTTTTTGAGACAAAGTCTCAATGTGTAGGCCTGGCTGGCCTAGAACTTGCCAATCATCCCATCTCAGCATCCTGAGCGCTGGGGTCCCAGGTGTTGCCACTATCCCCGGCTCCTCCCCCACCTGGAGGTGAGGTCTCTCGAGGTTGAGGCAGGGTCTCGAGAGGCCCAGACTGGCTTAGAACTCACCATCCTCCTGCCTCAGCCCCCTCCCCACCTCTGGGATGACAGGTGTGGCCAGTGAGCCTGGCTGGGGTGGTTTCTACGTTCGTAAGACAAGAGAAACTGCCAGGGACCTGGGCTGAATTCATAAAACCAGCAGTTTCCAGTGGAAACAAGGTATTTGAAAAATATTTCATCTCTGCCAAGGATGGCCTTTGTATAAAGGGATTTTATGTTGTTGTTGTTGTTAGGTGCCACTGAGTCGGTATCCAACTCATAGCGACCCTATGTACAACAGGCGAAACACTATTGTCAGTGCTTCTCTGCTGTTCATAGGGTTTTCAATGGCGGATTGATTTTTGGGAGTGGGTTGCCAGGTCCATCTCCTAAAGGGACTTTGTAGGTAGCTCTTTTAATTTATTTCTTTTCCTTTTTTTTTTTGAAACCAGGGTCTCGCTATGTAGCCCAGGCTGGCCTTGAACTTGCAATCTTCCTGTCTCAGCCTCCTGAGTGCTGGGATCACAGGCACGTGCCACTCCACTTGGATTTCATTTTACTTTTTAAGGTTTTTGCTGTTGGGGACGGAGCCCAGGGCCTCATGCATGCTCAGCATGCGTGCCCTCTACCACTGAGTCACACCCCCCAACCCCTTGGCTTCTTTTCATTTGAGGTTTTCAGACAGAGACTCACTACACAGCTCAGGCTGCCCCGGCCCTTGTGACCTTCCTGCCTCAGCCTCCCGAGTGCTGGGCTCCACGCTGGCTTCCCCGCTCTCTCTCACTAAGGACCATCCCCTTGTCTTGGGCTCTGTGGCTCTGGGCCGCAGTGGGGGTGCCTGCCTGCTTCCTGCTGGGCAGTGAGTCTAATCTCAGAGTGACCGGTGAGGGCCGGGGGAGGGGCAGCACCCAGCCCCCCACCACTTACTGCTTCCTCGTGGCGGGGAGGAAGCCCACCATCTCCATGGCCTGCTTGAGCCGTTCGAAGTCGTGCTTCAGGTCCTCCCCGTCCTCGATCTTCAAGTGATGCTGGAAAAGGCGAAGGTGAAGGCATCGGCGCTCTGGGCGTTCCTAGGCCCGCGAGGGAGGCGCTGGCTGGGGCCCGGGGGCCGGGGCATGAATGGACTCCTTTATGCCGCCCCCTCAGAGCCAGGCTGGGGCCTGAGGCTGGCCAGGCTGGGCGGCCTCTGACCTCCTGGCAGCTCGTGAACAGCGCCAGGGGAACAGAGGCGGCACCTGCGGCCAGGGCTGTTTACCTGGTTGAGGTAGAAATAATCTTCGGGCTGCTTGAGCTGAAATTCTTGGCGTTCCTCCTCGCTGACACCCAGTAACAAATAATAAAACACGTGGTAGTTCCTGCAGGGGGAAGAAGTCGTATTTTTAGAGGCCAAGAAAAGCGACTTTTCAACCCGCTACTGTTTCTTCGGAGACCTTACCAGGGCCGGGAAAGAGCTTTAAATACTCGGATTTGTCTTATAAAAGACATGAACTTCTTAAATAAGAGAGTTCGCCTACTTGTCAATCAGTTTTTTTTTTTTTTTGAGACAGGGTCTGGACAAGGTCTGGTGAGGTTGACACAGAGTCTCTTGAGGCCCAGGCTGGCCGGGAGCTCACAAACGCCTCAAGGATTCCACCCTTGAGTGCTGGAATCCCAGGCGGCTGCCACCATGCCTGGCTCAGACGCATTTCTACTCTGGCCACATGTCAGGCAGACAGCTGAATACCTAGGGTCAGTGAAACCCCCCAAGGAGACACAAAAAATGCACAGGAAGCTGGAGGCCTGGGGAGGAAGGTGGGCGGGGCTTGCCCAGTCCTGAAACATCAGGCATGGCTTCCCCTGAAGTTCTGCAGACCTCAGGACATTTGCTTCTCCTCTTCGCAGGGACAAAGGCTGAGCCTGGTTGGTATTCAAAGACCTCCCAGGAATAATCATTCCGTACCTCTCATCCTTCTCTTGAGAGACTAGGCGAGACTTTTCAAGCAGATATTTTTCCACGACAGCTCTACATTAAAAACAAGCAAACAAACAAAAGAATAAAATGTTACAGATTTTTTTTTTTGGCAGTACTTGTGGTTGAACCCAGGGCCTCACATATACTTTACAGATGCTCTACCACTGAATGCATCATAAGCCCATTTTTTATTGTTTTATTTTGAGACAGGGTTTCAGTAAGTTATACAGGCTGTCTCTGGCCTTGAACCTGCAATCCTCCTGCCTCTACCTCTCAAATTGCTGGGACTGCAGGTGTGTATGAGCTCACCCAGCTTAGTATTGTTTTAATGATTTTTTTCCCCTTGCAGTGCTGGGAATGGAACCTAGGACCTCGCACAGGCCAGGCAAGGCTTCTACCACGTACATTACCTTGATATTATTTTCTTGAAGAATTATTGTTGTTGTTAGGTGCCATCAAGTCGGTGTCCGACTCATAGTGATCCTATGTACAACAGGTGAAACACTATTGTCAGTGCTTCCCTGCTATTCATAGGGTTTTCAATGGCTGATTGTATTTTGGGAGTGGACTGCTGGGTCCTTCTCCCAAGCCTACAGCACCTGGTATTCCCAGGCAGTCTCCCATCCAAGGACTAATCACACCCAACCCTGCTTAGCATCCAAGATCTGATGGGATCTGACGCCACAGGGCTACAGCTGCAGGCTGAGGAATTATAGTTTTTTACAAATAGTATTTGCGCCTTGGTATAGTCAGCACTAAATTAGCTTCCTTTGGCTGTTCCCTTACTCGCCAACTATGCTCTATAAAAATAAGGAAGCTGGGCTGACCACTTCTGCTCCCAGACCAGATCCGGGCTGATGGCTCAACTGGGAAACCCAACGTGCATCACGCGAAACCCACAATCAGGTAGGGAGGGACACGAGTGATGGTATCTACTTGTTCATGGAAGATACTAGAAGGACGCCCCCCCACCCCAGTTCCAAATATCTCCACTGCAATGGACTAATTGCAATTTTTTTTGAGATTTATGAAAATCTTACTAATTTGCTCTTACAGACTCCAAATTTAAAACTTAAGTGTATGATACCAAATTCATTTGGATGTCTTTATTGTTTATTGACATATATAAACTACACTTTTCCCCTTAGTCCTGGGGGTTGATCCCAGAGCTTCATGCATGCTAGGCAAGAGCTCTACCACTGAGCTGCATCCCTAGTGCTTTTTCCATTTTTTCTTTTGAGATAGGGTCTCGCTAAGTTGTACAGGCTACTGCTTGACCTCGAATCCGAGATCCTCCTACCTTAGCCTCCATTTGATTCTTTGAGATTACCAGCACGCACCAGGGCACCCAGCAACCACACACACTTAAAGTGCACATGTGATATTTTTTTCAGTTTTAGGGGTGGAACCCAGGGCCCTGTGCATGTTAGGCAAGCACTCGTCCAGTGAGCTGGACTCGGTATTTTGACGTGGGTAACTATCCAGGGCCTGCAGCTATAGCCCTGTGGCATCCGATCCCGTCAGATCTCGGAAGCTAAGCAGGGTCAGGCCTGGTTAGTACCTGGATGGGAGACCGCCTAGGAACACCAGAAGCTGTAGGCTGGGAGAAGGACCTGGAAACCCCCTTCCAAAAATCAATCTGCCATTGAAAACCCTATGAACAGCAGAGAAGCACTGACAATAGTGTTTCCCCTGTCGTACAGAGGATCGCCATGAGTCGGACACCGACTTGAAGGCACCTAACAACAACAACAACAACTATCCAGGAACCCAGTATGCTGAAGATAGCAAATCCATTTATCTACACACAAATCTGCCTTCCCACAAATCTGTGTCCATGAATCCATCCATCCATCCAATCTACCCATCCATTAACCCATCCACCCACCCACAAATCCATCTCTCCATAAATCTATTCATCCATTCATTTACTACCCACAAATATATCTATCTATCCACAAATCCACTCATCCACCCATGAATCCATTCATCCATCTACTCACAATATCTGTCCATCCATCTACCTTCCCCCTCACCACCCATCCAGGAATCCACCCATCCCTCTATCCATTTACCCATCACCCTTTAGGATTTTTCGGGAAAATCACCTCCCGTTGCTAGCATGATGCCTCTTTCTGGCTAAAGGGGCACGTGTTTAGGCCAATGTCAGAGTCCACACGCCCTCTGCCTATGACACCCCCACACCTCTCAAAGCAGAGCCTTTATCAAGACTAGGAAGCAGGCTCGGTGCCCATTCTGATCTTGGTCAACACTGTCACATGACACCCCCCAGCCTGTTGTACTTATTCCACTGGGAACTCCTAGTCCCCATATTTCTTATGCCATCCCATTGCCCAGACCCTCACCTCAAAGACCTAAAAATCACACCCACAGTCGAGGACAAGGCTCAGTGCCACTGCGCCCGCAGAGCACTCGAGAGGTCCTGGGTTCCATTTTCCCTAGTACCCAGGGGGGAAGAAAAAGAAAGAAACTCCCACCGCTTCCCCGATGCACAAACGTCTACACCGCCACGGTTTCAGCATCCGGGACTTACCCCCTCACGATGCCGCTCTCCAGGTAGTTGACTTGGATGAATTTCCCGAAGCGGCTGGAGTTGTTGTTGTGGGCTGTCTTGGCGTTCCCGAAAGCCTGCAGGAAAACAAAGGCTGGTTTCAGACAACGGGGTGGAATTTCCACAGGCCTCGCCCGGCCCCACAACTCCCTCTGGGCACTGCGTTCCTGTCCCCAGAGCCAGCTGTAAGTCACTCGCTCCGGAGCCCGGATAAGAAGTGGAAAACCCAGAGGTGTGCAGCCAAGGCACAGTCCCACATCTCCATCTCCGTCTGCTATTGTGGGAAGCACCTGGGTCTTCAGCCTTCAGCTTGGAAAACGCCAGCTGCCGGGCTGGGGTGTGGCTCGGAGGTCGAGCACCTGTCCAGCCTGTGCGAGGCCCTGGTTCCGTCCCCAGCACTGGGAAATGAACAATTGAATGATCGGACCTCCAAAAGCTGGGGGTTTCCATCAGAAGGCTCTTGTACTTACAGTCCTGCCTTCTCACCCACGGGGCACCTGCTTGGGCACGAAGCTCTGTGCACGCTCAAATCCCTTCTATAAAACGGTGTGGTATTTGCAGAGCATCTGCGCACACGCCTCTGGAGACTTGAAATCGTCACCAGATCATTTATGACGCCTCTTAAAACGTCCATGCTATGTAAAGAGCTGTTGGATTGTTTAGTGAATAATAAAAGGAAAAAAGTCTGCCTGTGCTCAGTACAGATACTAATTTTTTCCCCCGGAATAGTTCCGGTTCTTGGAACTATTGGTTGAGTCCATGGATGGGGAGCCTGAAGCTATGGAGGGGTGAATGTACAATCTGATAGAGCAGGCCACAGTCCATTTGCTTTTGTTGTTGCTGATGTTTGTTTGGTGTTTGTGCTTTTGAGACAGTGACTCACTGTGCAGCCCAGGCTGGCCTGGAACTCGCCTCCTCCCACCTCAGCCTCCTAAGTGCTGGGATCCCAGGCAGGTGTCACCACGACTGGCCGTACCGTTTTTGTACTACACGCCAGCCAAGAATGGTTTTTATGTTGGCCCATGGTAAAATGGCCTGTAGCCGTAGCCCTGTGTCAGATCTCAGAAGCTAAGCAGGGTCGGGCCTGGTTAGTATTTAGATGGGAGACCACCAGGTGCTGTAGGCTTGGGAGAAGGACCCGGCAACCCACTCCCAAAAAACAATCAGCCATTGAAAACCCTGTGAATAGCAAAAAAGCACTGACAATAGTGTTTCCCCTGTTGTATGCATGGTCGCTACGAGTCGGATACCGACTCAATGGCACCTAACCACAGCAACAACAACAACATGGTAAAATAAATAAATAAAGCAACCTGAAGAACACCATTGCTGCCCTGTGAAAGCCCGATTCACAGCTCAGTATCCGCGAGCGGGTACCGTTGGTGCAAGGCCAGGCCTGCCTGTGGCCGCTGACGTGCTCCAGCGGCTGGAGGCTGTGTGGTCGGCAGGACGAGAGTCCTGACTACCTAGCCCTTTCTGGGAGGAGTCGGCCAGCCCGGGCCCATCTGGGCTCTGTACCCTGTGCCCGGCACCATGCAGGTGGGAAGATGTCGAGACGACGGGTTCAGGATGATGCCGGGGAGGGGAACGGCTTTCGCTGGGGTAAAGACAGCACGTTCACGATGTGTTCAGTGTGTTCTGCAGCTACCGCCTCTGTCGGGTTCCAGAACACTTCCATCCCTCCGAAAGGAGCCCCGTCCCGCCCGCAGTCACTCCCCGGCCCCTCGCCCGGCCCCTGATCTGCTCCCTGTCTCCGTGCGCTTGGCTGTGGCTCGCACACCTCGAGGCCTCCACGCCTGGCCTCTCCCATCCAGCGTCACGTTTTCGAGGTTCACCCACCTGCTGGTGGGGCTGAGAACCTTTCCCACGGGGCCTTCTTCCCACCCTGTGTGAGGAGCCTTTCAGCATGGGGACGCCTGCGACGCACGGGGACCCTGCCGTGCAGACGGCTGTGTCCTTGCTGGGGCCTCCGGTGTGACCACCACCCAGATGCAGGCAGCCAGCACCCCCTTCCCTGTTTAGGTACCAGGGATGCCCGCTTCCCAAGATGAACCCGCTGCCCCAGAGCGGGTAGGAGCCAGGGAATGGGGGACAGAACTGTGGGGGATCATGGGGCAGGGAGACACCGGAGCTGAATGGAGAAGGTGGGAGTGGGTGTTTTGGGGAGAGCAGAGGCCACGCGGGGAAGGCGGGGTCAGGGACGCAGGTCCTGGTGGAGGAAGGAATGGAGATGCAGCTGCCCCTGGAGCTGGGCACTCAGTGGTCCAAGCCCTTGTGGCCCTGGGGGCCGAGAAAGGGGGAGACATGGGGAGGTGACACCCTAGAGTGATATGCAGAAAGGCGAGTGTGGTGGCACAGGTCAGTGTGTCAAGCTGACAATGCTCCCTGTCTGCCAGGAAGCGAGGCCAGGGCGGGGGGTGGGGGGCAGCAGCGAGAGGAAATTGCCAAGGCCCCACTGCAGCATGGGACGCAGAGTGTGGGGGAAAAAGACGGCTGGGGAGGTGGCCAAACACGCAGGGCAGGGACACCAGGGGACACGCAGACTCTGAGAGCAGCTGAGATTTAAAATCACCTTTAGAGAGAGAGTGCGGCTGCAGCACCGGCTGGCCTTGAACCCGCAGTCCTCCTGCCTCAGTTTCCCAAGTGCTGGGATCACAGGGGTGAGCCGCAGCGTCTAAGGGATTTTCTTTTTTCTTTTGTTCAGCGCTGGAGGCGGAACTCAAAACCTCGTACCCTCTGGGGAAGCGCTCTACCACCTGTGTACGTCCTGCATGGGATCTTCCTGGGGGCCGCACTCCACGGTGGAACGGGAACCGGTGAAAGACCTCAGGACTGCGTTGCTACCAACTCCACATGTGGAAAACGAACCCTGAGGATGATGGTACAGACTGAGCATCCCTAGCCCAAAAAACCAAAATCTGATGCGCTCTGAGACCTGAAACGCTGTCAAGCATTGTGGCCACGCCTGGGATCCCAGCGCTCAGGAGGCAGAGGCGGGAGGATGGTGAGTTCCAGGCCAGCCTGGGCTACACAGTGAGACCTGTGGGCTGGGATGCAGCTCAGTGACGGAGCACTAATGCACCTAAGGCCCTGGCTTCCATCCTCAGTACCAAAACAAACAAACAGACTCCATCGTGAGGTAGGAAGAAGGGGACCAGAGGAGGCCTGTGGGGAGGTGATGAGGATCAGACGCTGGTATCGGCGTGGGGTCTGCCCGATGGCACGAGCGGCTTCACAGGAAGAGCGCCTTGCAACATGATACGGCAGGAAGACCCTCAGCAGATGTGGCTTGCGACCCTGCGTCTCTCTCAGAGCCACGGGCTGAAGGAGCTCTCGCTCCGTGACTTCCCAGCCCGCGATACTGAACCGCAGCAACGGGACCCAGCCTGAGACGCAGTGCCTGGAGGCTGGTGTGACAGCCTGAGGCGAAACTGCACGAAGAGGCCCGGGACAGGGGAAGGGGTCCGCCCAGACGGCAGCCACACGGAGCCCGTCAGAGTCACACGCCTCAAGGCTGACCAGCTGACGGCGCATGGGACAGGGGAACGAGCGGGTCCCGAGTGTGCAGTGAAACCCGAGCACGTCACCACACAGGAACATGATGAGGCGGCGGCTCCAGAGAGGTGGCCGGGCCCCCGCAGGGTGCCCGCGGGAGGTCTCCCTGGGGGTCACATGGAAGCCAAAGCACAAAACGATTCCAAGTCAGACCCGACCACAGAGCCCACCCGCTCCCGCTCACAAAGACCTCCTCGGGCCTTGTGGATGCGCCACGGTTTGAAAAGGCCTGCGGAGGGAGGCTGCGGGTAGACTGGGGCTCGGAGGCCACCCTCCTCCGCTGCACGCATTTGGCTCTCCTGGGCTGGCTGGGGACGCCTGAGGAATCCTTTGGGAAAGATGGCTGGATTTCTTAGTCTCTAGTTTCTCTAAGGGGCTAGGATTTAGCTCAGTTGGCAGAGCGCCACTCTGCAGTCTCTGAGGTCCCAAGTTCAATTCCCAGGACCACAAAAATGGGAGAAGGACGTGGCAACCCACTCCCAAGGCAATTCCGAAACAGTCAGCCATTGAAAACCCTATGAGGGTCGCTATGAGTCGGTCATGACTCCACGGCACTTAACAACAAGTTTCTCTAATCCCCACATGTCTGTCAGTCTGTCAGCTTGTCGTGCTGTGGGGGCTGTGTGTTGCTTTGATGCTAGGAGCTACGCCACCGGTACCTTACGTAACAGCAGGGCCACCCATGGTGGGCAGCTTTCAACTGATCCTCCATACTAAGACAGACTAGAGACAAGGACCTGGGAGCCCACTCCCGAAACAATCAGCCATTGAAAACCCTATGAACAGCAAAGAAGCACGGACACAGTACCAGAAAATGAGGCCCCCAGGCTGGAAGACATTCAAGAAATGAGTGGGGAAGTGTTGCCTCCTCAAAGTAGAGCTGACCTGAATGATGACAATGGAGTAAAGCCCCAGGACCTCCACTGCTAATGTGGCACGACTCAAAATGAGAAAAAACACAGTGGCTGCAACAATGGCCTGAAACATAAAAAGATCACGTGCACGGCACGGTGTCGAGGAGTGTTTTATTCTGTTGTACAAAGGGTCGTGTGGTGAGTCGCACCCGACTCCATGACACCCAACCATAACAAACAAGTTTCGCTAAAGCTCAGCCCTAGAACTGGATGTTTTTATTGGACCCAGAGTTTCCTGGTGCTGTTTCCCCATTTTCTCAGGGGGTCAGGAGACCCCGTTCTGTGTGGAGGGCAGGAGAGGCGCCAGGACGCAGAGCCTGGGACCCAGGCTTGAGCCCAGCCCTGGGCCACCTCCCTGCTCTGCGCTGTGTCTGGCTTCGTGCTTAGGCTTGAGGAAGCCGCCTACGCCTCGGTGGACGAGGAGGACCTAAAAGGAACCCCTGTGAAGGGGTGCACGGAGCTGGGCCGGCCGCCTCTCCTAACGATAAGCAGATGGCGGGGCGCCCGGCCCCACGTGGGGCTCCCTGTCGGAGGGAAACAGGCCCATCTCTGAACTGGGATCCCCACGGCCCGCTAGTTCAGGGCCAGCTTGGTGCCGAGCTACCCTGGAAATGGGCATTCGTGCCCCAAGGGGACATAGAGCTTGCTCTGAAAATGCAGGGGACAGGTCTCCAGGGCAACTTCCGCTGTGACAGCTGGGCTGGCTGCTCCGGGGCTGTCAGGGGGTTGGGGGGGCTCCGGGAGGTGGGTGCCCCAGGGCTGAGCAGGGGAGGCTGGGCTCTCTGGCTCCGTGATTGCTCCTGCAGGCCGCGCTGCTCCCGCCCGTGACCTCACATGTCTGGTATGCGGGCTGAGCACACTGAGACTTTTCAAGCCCCGTCTAAAAATATCCGGTCGCTGCTGTTCCACATCCAAGGAGGAAATGCGGGCCGGAGCTCGCCCGCCAGCGAGCAGCCAGGGTGCCATTGTGCCGCTGCTCTCCTGGGCTGGCTGGGGACGCGGGGTCTCACAGCATAGGAGTGACAGGGGTGCCCGTGGGGGGCTGGGGATGGTCGGGAAAGGCCCTGTGCTAATGTAATGCTATTGTGCCCCAGGACAGAAAAGCCACTGGCCCTGGCAAGGTGCGAATGTGAGGATGGTCTCGGCTTCCACGGAAACCCGCTTTCCTCTTTCCTCATCTAAAAGACGCGTTGAGCCGGGGGCTGTGGCACAGGGCTGTCATCCCAGCGACTCGGAAGGTGGAGGCAGGAGGATGGCGAGTTCGAGGCCAGGGGCAGCCTGGGCAAATTAGCAAGGCCCTGTGTCAGCGTAAGTAAAAGGCTATAGGTGAGGCTCAGTGGCACAGTACTCGCCTAGCATGAGCGAGGCCCTGGGTTCAACTCCTAGTACTATTGTGGGCTGGGGTTTAGCTCAGTTGGTAGAGTGCTGCTCACGTGCTGAGGCCCTGGGTTCAATCCCCTGCTCCGCAAAAATTCGAGAACGACCCAACAGCCCACTCCCTCAACAATCAGCCACTGAAAACCCTGTGAACAGCAGAGAAGCCCTGACATAGCGCTGGGCAGTGTTTTCTTCTGTCGTACATAGGACAGGATCGATATGAGTCAGACACGACTCAACGGCACCTAGCAACAAGAATGTGAGTTGTAGACTTTGGAAAAATATATAATCTCATTAGATCTGGCAGTCTCACTACTGGGTAGGCATCCAAAGGAAAGGAAATCAGCACTGGAAAGAGATGTCTGCACTTCATGATAAGTGAGGAATGGGAAGAAGTGCCCAACAATGTCTGAATGGAGAAAGAAAATATACATGTGTGCAATGGAATACTATTCAGCCTTAAAAAAGAAAGAGATTCCACAATCTGGGGCAACATGGGTCAATATTTTAAGTGAACATTATTTTAACTGAACATTGTTTTTTTTTGTTTTTCTTGGCAGTACTGGGGGTTGAACCCAGGGCCTCACGCCTACATGCTTTGCACGTGGTGGACCACTGAGCTGCACCTCAGCCCATGTTTTTACTTTTTGAGACAGGGTCTCGCTAAGTTACACAGACTGCCTGTGGCCTTGAACTTGCGATCCTCCCGCCTCCGCCTCCCAAGACGCTGGGATGACAGGCGTGCACCACCACGCCAGGCTCATGTGGACATTGTTTTAAGTGAAATGAGCCAGATATAAAAGGACAAATAGGGTCTGATCTCACTCACATGAAGAAGCAAAAACAATTGAATTCGTAGAAGCAGAGACTAGGATGGTGGTTACCAGGGCCTGGGGGGAAAAGTTGGGGGGAACGTTGGTCAAAGGGTCCAACATTTTGGTTAGACAGGAGGAATGAGTTCAAGAGATCTCCTGTACAACACAGAAGCCAGGTGCAATGGTCGTACCTGTGATCTCAGCGCTCGGAGGCTTAGGCAGGAGGATTCCAAGTTCAAGGCCAGCCTGGGCTAATAGTGAGACCCTGTCACAAAAAACAGAAAACAAAAAAACTGATACGATATGGAGACTATGTATAACAACATTGTATTTTCATTGTATTTTGAAAATGGCGGAGAGCAGAGTGGAACTGTTCTCACACAAAGAGCACTACGAACATGAGGCCACGTCCTTGCTAATTAGCTCCACATACCCGTTCCACGCTGTGTGTTTTCATGGTGCTGCGGGTCGTGCATGCTAGGCCAAGTGCTCTGCCAAGGAGCCGCCCGCCCCCACCCGCCCCCGGCGATCAAGGAGTCTTGGCTCAGAGTATTGGACAGCCACTCAGTGAAGCTCGTTATTTTATTTTTTAAAGCCGTGGTCTTCCTACGTAGGGTAGGATGGGTCCCGAGTCCTGGGGGTTGGGCCCAGGGCCTCGTGCATGCTAGGCAAGTACTCTACCGCCAAGTGGCCCCCCCAGCCCCTTTTCTAGTTTTCGTTTTGAGACAGGTTGCATAGGCTGCCTCTGGCCTCCAGAGGGCTGGGGTCACAGGTGTGGCCACGGTGCCCGGCTGCCTCTTGCTTTTGACAGAGCTGCTGTGGCAGGCTGGGGCGGAGGGGACGTGGAGTGGGGAGGGGGAACCCAGGGACCATCGAGATGTCAGTCAAGGTCAGGGAAGCAGATGAGAAGTGGCCGCGGTGACGGAGGGGTGAGAGACGGGATCCTGTACCCCCTCCCGCCCGTGCAGGTGGCTGCTGCAGGCCTGCGGCTGCGGGGACGGGAAGCAGGCAGTCACCCCAACCTTGCAGCTCCTCGCTCGGTGCAGGAGGAAGTGAAGGCTGCGCGGGGCCTGGCTCCCACCCAGCTTCCGCTGGGCTCTCTTCTCTTCCGGTTGCCCAAGGGGCTTGGGGTTCCCCTGGGCTCTGGAAAGCTAGTCAGGGGATGGAGAGATCAATGGGTGGAAGGACATCAGGGATGTGCACAGGGCTGAGGGACGGTGGGACATGAAGCCGCCTGCACCTCAGGACCCCCATCATGGGAGACCCAGCTGTCAGCTCAGACTGGGGGGCACAGGGCAGAGAGCGAACACACAAGTCCCTTTAACGTGGATTTGATTCCAGCTGGGTGCGGCGGTGGCCGCCTGCGACCCCAGCTCTGCTGAGGCTGAGGCGGGAGGCCTGAGCTCCAGGCCAGCCTGGGCTATGTAAGGAGACCCTATCTCAGAAAACCAGAAAAGATGGACTGATCCCTGCCACCGGCCAAAATCTCACACAGGTGGGGGAGGCAGAGTCTTAAACCTAAACAAACCTAAACGGAAACCCCAAGAACAAACTAAATATGAAACGAATGACTGAAATCATGTATTTCACCAAAGCTGGGTTGAGGTTATCAGCAAACCACGTGCTAGGCCACAGAAAGAAAGGAGAACAAACTGAGTTCTCCTGAGAGGGTCCTGCCTGGTGGGGGTTGACCCTCTGTACAACTGAACAAAACACGACCTGACACTGTACCATGTACACGATCTTTTTATATTTGAGCCCACTGTTGCAGCCACTGCGTCTCTTCTCAGTTTGAGTTGTGCCACATCAGTACATGGAGGTCCCTGGGGCTGTACTCCATTCCCATCACTAAGGTCAACTTTACTTTGAGGAGCAACTTCCCCTTGGTGGTTTCTTGACTGCCTTCCAGCTTGGAGGGCTCATTTTCTGGCAATATATCTGACAGTGTTTCTTTGCTATTCACAGGTTTTTTGATGGCTAACCTGGGGATTATTTTGAGAGTGGGTTGCTGGGTCCTCCTCTCTCGTCTATTTTAGTCTGGAGCTGAAATCTGTCCACCATGGGTGGCCCTGCTGGTATCTGAGATACCGACGGCATAGCTGTCAGCATCACAGAAACATGTGTGTCCCCATAGCACGACAAGCTGACAACCACGTGGTTCTTGGGGCTGCAGAAATATCCGAGGAATTTATCAAACTTCCTGAGGGCCCTTCTTCCCCTCTGGCTGCCTGAATGGTTCTCTTTAGGTTTTATATAGTTCTTTTTCTCAGTTCTTTTTGAGTTGGGATATTAACTCATTTATTTTCCTGTTTATGGATACAAAATATTTCTATTACATTGTTCTCTTATCACTGTCTTCATTATAGCATATGGGTTCACATAAGATGTGTTACTGATGTGTAGAAAACCTGTAATTTCTAAAACCAAATTTTGCTCAAGAGATTTGTTTGTTTGTTTATTTCTGTTGTGCCAGATCTCACTACGTTGGCCAGGTTGGCCTCGAACTCCTAGGCTCCAGCGATCCGCCTGCCTCAGCCTCCTGAGTAGCTGGGACAACAGGCATGGGCCACTGTACCTGGCTTCATCCAACAGTTATTTAACAGAGGCTTCCTTAAAAAAAATTTTTTTTTTTCCATTTGGAGGAGTCTTTAAAAGTTCATTTCTAGTTCATTCGTTCACTCCTTCCTTCTTTTCTTTCTTGGAGGTGCTGGGGATCAAAGCCGTACATCTGCTTGGCAAGCAGTCTACCTCTGAGCTACACCCCAGCTTCTCATTTGCTATATGAATAGTTCCGTGTTTGGAACATCTGACTATTTCCTCTGTGACCTGAAACAAGAGTAGTTATTACTATTATTATTATTATTATTATTACTATTACTCCTACTTTGGTGGTGCTGGGGATGGATCCCCGGGCCTTGAGCCTGCTCAGCATGTGCTCTACCTGAGCCACACCCCAGCCCCCGAATCTAAACTCTTCCTCGAGAACCCTGGGAATTCCTGAATCCTAGATTAGCTCCAGAGTTTATTACTAGCCTGATGCAGCTCTGGGGAGAAATAAAGCCAGAGGAAGTCTACTATCCTTTTCCTTTTTCTTAATTATTAGACTCGGGATATGGGGCTGGGATGGCCAAGGGCAGGAGAGAACAAAGAGCTTTGTTCTCGGTATAGAGAGTCCCCAACTTACAGTGACTCGATGTAATGACTTTTTTTTTTTTTTTTGGAGACAGGGTCTTGCTATGCAGACCAGGTTGCCCTTGAACTTCTGTCGATCTTCCTGCCTCAGCCTCCTGAGTACTGGGATTACAGGCTTGTGCCCCACTCCTGGCTGACTTCAAAGACTTTTACTTTTTTTACTCTACGATGATGTGACAGTGCCCTCACACAACCATTCTATTATCAGCTTGTTCAACAAGATGCTCCACACCTTAGTACAAAATCGGCTTTGTGTGAGGTGATTTGCCCGTGGGTGCTCCAGGGAAGCTTTCTGAGCTGTGCTACGCTGTTTGGTAGGTGCTATGATGTAGGTCTATTTTCTTTTCTTTTTTCCACCGTAAGGGTTGAACCCAGGGCCTCACACATACTTTGCAAGTGCTCTCCACTGAGATGCACCCCACATCCCAATGTTTTCATTTTTCATTTTTTTTTTTTTGCGGTACTGAGGGTTGAACCCAGGGCCTTGCGCTTGCATGCTCTGCAAGTGCTGGACCACTGAGCTGTATCCCCAGCCCATTTTTTTACTTTTTGAGACAGGGTCTCGCTAAGTTACGCAGGCTGCCTCTGGTCTCAAACTTGTGATCCTCCTGCCTCTGCCTCCCGAGCGCTGGGAAGACAGGCTGCGCCACCATTCCCAGCCTTCATTTTTGATTCTGAGTCAAGGTCTCGCTGAGTTATGCAGGCTGCCTCTGCCCTTGGACCTGCGATCTTCCTGTCTCCCCCTCCTGAGCTGCCAGGGCTATGGGTGTGAGCGCCATGCCCGCCTACATCTGGATCTTAAGTGACCCTCAAAGATCCACGTGTCGAAAGCTTGGGTCCCAGCTTGGTGCCTGGGAGGCGGCAGAACCTTTAGGAGGTGGGCCCTCAGGGGAGGCCTTTCGGTCACTGGGGGTTATCTTGGCTTGACTATGTAAGCGCCCCCCCGAAGGTCCTGTGCTTTCATGTCTGGTCCCCAGCTGGTGACGCTGTTTGTGGAGGTCATGGAACTTTGGAAGTGAGTCTCACTTTGTGGAAGTGAGGTCACCGGAGGTACGCCTTTGGAAGTTTCTAGACTTTTGGCCCAGCTGGCTCTCTCCTTCCTGCTCACAAAGGCACAAGGTCATCAGCCACAGGCCCTGCCCCACCTGCCCTGCCGCCATTATGGACCGATCTACTAACTGTGAGCCCCCAGCAGATCTCTCTTCTCCTGGAAGTTTGTTTGTGTTGGTTTCTCTGCTGTAGCGACGACAGCTGACTAACACAGGGGTGTGTCCCTAAAGGGGCCTGTGGGATCTTGTCCTTTCCTTTTTTTTTCCTTACCTCCCAGACATGAAGCAAGTGGCTTCACTCCACCACCCACGTCCGCCATGATGTGGTGGCCTCGAAGCGGTGAGGTCGGCAGTCCAAGGACTGCGAACTCCAAAACTGAGCCCAAACAAACCTTGGCTCATTCTCAGTTGACCGAATGTCTTAGGCACTTGTCACAGTGAGGGAAACCTAGCTGACACGGTAGATGAGGTGTATGAAATGCATTTTCAACATACGGTATTTGCAATTTATGACAGGTTTATTGGGATGTGACCCCACTGCACGCCGAGGAGCACCTGTACTTAGTGTTTAAGAAGCTTTGGGGATAGTGTCTCGCTGTGTAGCCCAGTCTGGCCTTGAACTCCCGATGAGCGCCGGAGCTTCAGGCGTGCACCACCATGCCGCTACGCTTCATCTGATCAGACTGCTCTCCTCCCACTCAGCCCGAAGAGATGAGGAAGTCTGCGATTTCAAGACTTGCCTACAAGCCACCAACCTCCTGCGCGTCCCCTTCCTGGCCCATCTGCCGCTTGACTGCCTTGTTCTGCCCGGAGCAACAGAGTCAAGGGGTGAAGGAGGAAAAGCCAGGCTTGGTCCCACTGCAGGGCGGGGCAGAGAAGAAATGACTGCAGAAAGCCACTGTCTCCCTCGTTTTGAATCCTCGCCAGCCTCAGAAGCAAGACCTGGCCTGCCCATTGGAGAGGCTGGGACACTGAGGTCAGCCCAGAGCAAGCAGTCGGGCTCCACGGAGTCAAGCTCCCGGCGAGCAAAGGGCCGTGGGCCATGGCTGGGAAGCCCACGCTCGGGACGCCACTGGAGTTCCCAGATGCTGTCACCTGCCCGGCGTGACACTGCGGCAGCTTTGGAAACAGCTCACAGGAAGGAAAGACAGGATATGGTGACAGCAAGTGCTCGGTGACGGAAGAAAGGGCCAAAGGCCAATGGAGATGGCGCTGCCACCAAAATTGGGAAGTGGGAGAGGGCGGTGGGGGTGAGGTCCGAGTCTCCTTGGACAGCCTCACCTGTGGATTTGCCACAACAATCTCACGAAGGTGGTGGGAGCGGGGGTCCACAAAGCACAGCATGTGGGCCACATGTGGCCTAGGGTTTTTTTTTGTGACACAAGGTCTTACTCTATGTCCGTCCCGGAACTTGCAGCCCTCCCACTTGGTCTCCCCCTAATGTCCTTGTCTCTGGATATTCGGAAGCCACATTACATTCAGTGGCCACATCTCCAAAGGTTCTTCCAGACCCTTGGTCCCCAACCTTCCTGGCACCAGACTGGTTTCCTGGGAGACAGCTCCTCAAGGCTGAGGGAGGGATGCGTGTGGATTTGGCAGGAGGCAGAGCCCAGGGCATAGTGCCAGGGACGCGGGTGGCCGGAAACATAGGTGGAAACCCAGGCAGCACAGGCCTGCAGCCAGCGGCTGGGCACGCCTGCTCTAGACTGCCAGCGTTTCATAGACCTTCCTTGCCTTTGACATCTGGATGCGTTTTGAATTTTTTAACAGCTTTATTGGGGTAGAGTTGACAAAAGACTCAGGATATGGCTTTGTGTCGGAGGGCTTGCCTAGCGTGCACGAGACCTGGGTTCCATCCCCAAAACTACAAACAGAAACAAAATACTCGGGCACGGTGGCGCATGCCTGTAATCCCAGCGGCTAGGGAGGTGGAGGCAGGAGGATCGCAAGTTCGAGACCAGAGGCAGTCTGTGTAACTTAGTGAGACCCTGTCTCAAGAAGGAAAAAGATGGGTTGGGGGGTACAGCTCAGTGGTCTAGAACTTGCAGAGCATGCAGGCGCGAGGCCCTGGGTTCAACCCCCAGTACTGAAAAAAAAAAAAAAAAAAAAAAACTAAGGAAGGAAGGAGCAAGGAAGCTAGGTGTGGCAGTGGCCCATGAGGTTCTTAGCTCAAGAGACTGTACAAAAACAGGTGACGCTGATTTAGTTTAAGAGACAGAACACTTCTAGCCAGACACGGTGGCGCATGCCTGTGACCCAGCACTTAGGAGGCTGGGACAAGGAGCATGGGCTACATACTGAGTTCTAGGTTAGTCTGGGCTACAAAGAGAGACGCTGTATTTAAGGTGTACCAGCAGATATGCTAAATATGCGTATGCCCTGTGAGCTGCCAAGCACGATCCAGCTAATTAACACAGGCACCACCTCACGTTGGTACTGCTGCTAGGTACCATCGAGCTGAGTCTGACTCACAGCAACCCTGACCCTGCGTACGATAGAATGAAACCCACCCCCGGCACTGTGTCATTGCTTTTCTGCTATTCATAGGGTTTTCGCTGGCTGATTGTTTCGGGAGTGCCTGCCACATCCTTCTCCCATTTATGGGGTGCTGGGGATCGAACCCAGGGCTTCAGAGCGCAGAGCAGCGCTCTACCCACTGAGCTAAACCCAGACGCATCACCTCACATAGTTACCACACTCTTCTCTTGCTGAGTCTGGTGAGACGCTTACGATCGACTCTCTCGGCAGATGTCAAGTGGACAACACAGTAGTAGCTGCAGGCACCACAGCGTGCGTGGCGTCTCCAGAAGGCACTCATTCAGGCTGCATCAATGACACTTGCTGCCCTTTGGCTGACGTCTCCCCGTTTCCTCCTCCCCAGTAGGCGTCTATTTTGGGTTCCCCACGGGAGACCATGTGGTATTTGTCTTTCCGTCTCTGGCTTATCTCACTTAGCGCAGTGTCCTCCAGGTTCACCAAGTTGTCACGAATGACAGGATTTCCTCTCTTTTTAGGGCTGAACGATACTCCACTGGATCGTCTCGGTATCTGTGTACCTCCCACCTAGCATCTACCTGTCTCTACGTCACACTTTCTTTCCTTTTCATTTTGGTGGTGCTTGGGGTGGAACCCACTGCCCTGTGCCTGCTAGGCAAGCACTCTACCACTGAGCTGCACCCCTAGACCCACCTTTGCTTTTTTTTGAGACAGGGTATTGTTGGGTTGCCCAGGGTGGTCTCTAAGAACTGGGCTCAAAAGATCCTCCTGCCTCAGCCTCCAGAGTAGCTGGAACAGCAGGTATGCAGTACCTGCCTCACATCTTCTCTGCCCATCCCTCTGGATGCCCTGGCGGCTCAGAGGAGGACTGTTGGGGTGTTTTGTAAAATGCTCTTCAGTTTGGGTTTACTTTCTATTTTCCTTCCACCACTTGTCTTTTGTGAATAAAAACAAGTTTTTTCTTTTTGTGATGCTCCAGATGGACCTCAGGACCTTTGCACATGCTTGGCAAGAGCTGTATTACTGAGTTATACCCTCAGAGCGATAAATGAAGTTTCACTGCTGCGTGGCCACACACATTCACTCACACACTGCCCATGACTGCGTCTGTTCCAGGATGGCAAGTTAAGTAGTTGTCCCTCCATAGCCACACAGGATTGGTTCCAGGACTCTGCTGCTTAGGTACCAAAATCCACAGATGCTCGATTTCCTTATCCAGAGCTGCACAGCATTCACACTGACCCCACACACACCATCCCACAGATTGACTCCGCCCTCCCTCCCTCTCTTTCTAAGACTGGGCCTCACTAAGTGGCCCAGGTAGCCTGGAACTCGCTATCCTCCCGCCTCAGCCTCCTGAGCACTGGGATCAGGTGTGGCCACAGTGCCCGGCTCCACCCCCACCTGGAGACGAGATCTTGTGAGGTTGAGAAAGGGTCCCTCGAGGCCCAGGCTGGCCTGGGAACTCGCCATCCTCCCGCCTCAGCCTCCCAAGGGTTGAGATCACAGGCGTCGCCACCACACATCACCAAAGAGGCCTTTTTTTGGGTGCTTGAAATATACCCCATAATTTCACTCTTCTCTTAGATGTGGCATTCCCAAAAATACAACTTCCCCTTTTGCCTAAAATAGCCTTGGATCGTTACAGAGTGTCAGGGTCCTGCCCTTTTATGTAGCGGGTCTGAAAGGCAGCTCGGAAGCCTGGAGGGCAGAGGGTACACATGGGGCACCCCAGGGGGCTGTCCCTTTGGCCTATCGGCACCACCTAAGATCCTCTCCATGAAAGGCCGTGGAGTGCACAATTGCAAGGCACCTAGACTGTCTTTATGCGCCCACCTGGTAATCTGGGTGGTCGGGAACTAGGCTGGGGACCTGGCTTGGACCAATTCAGAAAGGAGCTGAGAGGAAGGTATGAAAAGCAGAGGCGGAAGTCACTTGGGAAGGGCTCACTTCTACAGGGTTCTAGAATGTTCTATGTGCATGCAGAAGTATAGTGGCTCCAGGACACCCACAGGTATAAAAGTCTGCGGATGCTCAGGTTCCTTCTGTACAATGATTTGCACAGAACCCGAGCACGCAACCTCCCACAGACCTCGGGTCACTATAGACAGCTTACAACGCTAACACAACAGTAATATCCTGTATGTTATTACGATTTTGTACCCTTTAAGGAGTCATGGTATTATGGTCTGGATATGAAGTGTCTCCCAAAGACTCACGTAGCAGGCTGGTAATGCACACCTTTAATTCCAGCTACTCTGGAGGCAGGGCTGGGATTTAGCTCAGTTGGTAGAGCGCTACGCTGCAGTCTCTGAGGTCCCGAGTTCAATTCCCAGCACCGAAAAAATGGGAGAAGAATGTGGCAATCCACTCCCAAGGCAATCCCGAAACAGTCAGCCATTGAAAACCCTATGAGGGTCGCTCTGAGTTGGATACCGACTCGACGGCACCTAACAACAACAACGACTCTGGAGGCAGAGGCAGGAGGCCAGAGGCAGCCTGTGAAACTTAGTGAGATCCTGTCTCAAAACTACAAAGCAAAAAATGTGCTGGTGGTGGTACCACTCAGGGGTTAAGCGCTTGCAAAAAACATGCCTGAGGCCCTGGGTTCAATTCTCCAGGACCACAGCGGGAAAAAAAAGCAAAAGGAAAAAAAAGGACTCATGTAGCAAAAGCTTGGTTCCCACGGTGGCAGTATTTGGAAGTGGGCCTCTGGGAGGTAACGGGGTCAGGACGGCTTGGACCCCATTGGTGAACTGATGCACTGGCGCATTCCCGGTTCAATGGCATGCTGGGGGGAGGGGAAACTGTAGGTGGGGCCCAGTTGGAAGAGGGTGCTTGTGGGTTCCAGCTTGTCCCCTGCCTATCCTCGAGTGCTCTCTGCTTCCTGGCCCCACGAGGTGAGCAGCCTCCTCCCCCCATCCCCTGGCCAAACTTCTCTTGTAGCCCCTTTTCAACCTTGAGGCAGGGTCTCGCTAAATTGTGCAGTTGCCTGTGTCCTGGAGCACAGCATCCTGCCTTGGCCTCTGAGTCACTGGGATGACAGGCGTGTGCCACAGTACGCAACTACATCTTTTGTCAAGTTGTTTATCTCAGGTACGATGCCACAATTAAAAAAGCAAATGCAAATGATAAGGAAGAAAGACAACGTGTTCAGTAAGACTGCAGAACATCTGTGGTGCTGGAGGCGGAAACCAGGGCCTCATGGATGCCAGGCAAGCATTTCACCTCTGAGCACCCAGATGTAATTCTCCCCCCTAAATACTTCTGCTCCACAGTAGGTTGGACCTGCTGGTGTGTAATCTGCAGATACAGAAGGCTGACTGCGTTAGACGTCAGCAAATCCTTCCTTTAAAGGGCCAGGATTTAGCTCAGTTGGTAAGGCGCTGCCCTGCAGTCTCTGAGGCCCCGAGTTCGATTCCCAGCACCACAAAAATGGGAGAAGGACCTGGCAATCCGCTCCCAAGGCAATCCCGAAACAGCCCTTGAAAACCCTATAAGGGTGGCTATGAGTCAGATACTGACTTGATGGCACCTAACAACAACATTGAAGGGCCAGGTAGAGCTGGACATGGTGACTCATGCCTGTAATCTCAGTGACATGGGAGGCTGAGGGAGGAGGATCGTGAATTCGAGGCTAGAGGCAGCCTGTGTAACTTGGCGAGACTCTGTCCTTAGTGAGCCCATACAATATGGGCTGGGGGTGCAGCCAGTGGTAGAGCACTGGCAAAGAATAGGTGAGGCCCTGGAGTCAATCCCAAATCTTGCAGAAACTAAAATTAAAAAACAAGATGACCAAGTAGTATGCTTGGCTTTGGGGGCCACATGGTGTCTCTGCCACAACTCAGCTGTGCCTTGGTAAGGAGAAAGCTACCATAGATGATATGTAAATGTGTGGGCATGGCTGTGTGCCAATAAAACTTTATTTGTAGAAACAGGCGTTGGCGGAGCTAACCTGTGGGCTGTCATCTGCCAACCTCTGGCACTCACAAAGAGAAATGAAGCCTTGAATTAAGACAAGAGACTCAAAGGAAATGTGGTGCTTTATGGAAGAAGGGAAAAAAAGGCAGAAAAAAGCAAACTGAATAATGGAATGTGTCAGCAGTGTGGATTTCTGGATGCTAGTAATCAGACATTTTTCTGCAGTGGGTCTCGGTTTGTCTCCTCCCAGGGAGTTGCTTAAAGGAAGAAGAGATGAACCACAGCCAACACTTGGCAAAGGTTCCACAGTCCCTCCCAGGAGGGCAGCAATGGAGGGGACAATAAAACCCAGCACACCGCGAACCGGCGCTAAGTGTATCCAAAACTGCTAAGTTCTTTGAGGGCAGTCAAGCCCCTCACCCAAGGGGAGCCTTTCTGAGACCCCCAGGGGACACCTATTAAGCGTGGACAGCAGCGAACCCTATCTACCCTACATTCCTACTGTATATACACGCAGTACGGCGTGGAGCACCAGGGGAAGGATGGCCCGCGCCCCAGTGGGCCAGTGGGAGATTTCATCAAGCCACTCATAACAGCACAAAATTTAAAACTTATGAATGGTTGATTTCTGGAACTTTTCATTTCGTATTTTCAAACTATGGTCAACGGTGGGCAGGGGTTTAGTTCGGTTGGTGAAGCACCACTCCGCACTTCCCGATGACCCGGGTTCGGATCTCCAGAACAACAAAAATGGAAGAAGGATGTGGCAGTCTATTCTCAAAACCATCCTGAAACCATCAGCCATTGGAAACCCTACGAGGGTGAACACGTGTTGGACACGACTTGACGGAACCTAACAACAACAATGTGGTTAACTGTGGGTAACTGAAACTGCAGAAATTAGAACCATGGAGAAAGGGGGATGACCGGCCCTCCATCTGCAAGAGCGCTCGCAGGCAGCATGTCACTTTGCACCTTTGGAGGGGCTGGCTGCGATTCTTGGCATGGAACTCTTCCAAATAATCCTCTAGGGCAGAGAGTGCACTCACCCAGCAGGCGCAAGGTACTGGGTTCCCTCCCCAGTACCACAGAAAATAAGCAGCAGCCAGGTGTGGCGGCCACGCCTGTGATTCCAGCGCTCCTGGGGAGGCTAAGGCAGGAGGATGGTGAGTTCCAGGCCAGCCTGGGGTACGTGGTGAGATCCTGTCTCAAATAAGCATCCCTCGAACTCAACCCTGAAGACCAGACTCTACGGCAGAACATCAAATCCTCGCACTCAGGCCTCAGACGGGAGGACCGTTCTGGTAAGAGGTGGACGGTGAGGAACATCTGCTGGGCTCTGGCTGGCTGGGGGGGGTTAAACACTGCACCAGCCACCCTTCCTGAGCCACCCACGGCCGCCCTGCAAAGGCCTGAATACAAGCCAGCTGACGTGGCACTCCGATGGCATGACGCTGTCAAAGAGCGTCACGGCCTGAGCGTGTTTAGGCAGAGAACATCTGTGATACTTAGATCACTGTCTGCCAGTGCCTGGCCGAGAGCCAGCGGTGCTCAACAGGGCCGTTTTGCAACTCAGGGGACACTCAGCATCTGAAGACGCTGCGGGATGTCGCAACTGGGCATGGGACTGAGACTGCCACCGTGCAGGCAGGGACCGGGGGTGCCGGTGGGCGTCCTGCAGCGCACAGGCTGGCCCTGGTGACGGCATGGGACCCTACCCCGTGGTGCCGGCAGTGCTGGGGGGAACATGGGTGAGAATAGGGAGCGTGGCATTTGTCGCTGTTTCTGTCTGTGAGGCCCGACGTCGACCCCATGGAAGGGTTTATTGTGCAGTCTGCCCTGCCCGCCTCTCTCCTGTCCTGAGCTCCAGCTCCGGTTCCCCCCTTCCCTGGCCATCTGGGAGTCCCCCAAGCCTGCTCCCCCCACCTCTGTGCACACACCCCCGGGAGGCCACACTGGGCAGAAGAGCATCCAGAAGTTTTCCTCCTCATGCTCTTGAACCCCACTTGGGAGCCACCTCCCGTGATGGCTCGAAAGCCCAGGATCCAGGCCACACTTGCCTTCTGCGTCCATCCAGGAACTCAGTGCCTTCCACCTCGCCCCCTCCCCCTCTCCCTCTGCCGTGTTTGGTGACCTTGATGTTCACAGAGACTGTTCGGCCTCCCAACTTTAGAGGTGGCTTGGACCAGTCTGATCCTTGCGCCTGAAGGAGGTGGGGGTGGGCAAGTCTTTGGAGAGCCTCAAATTTTTATTTTTTAAAATTTAATTAATTAATTAATTTTTTTTTTGTAGTACTGTGGGGTTGAACTCTGGGCCTCATACTTGCATGCTTTTGCAAGTGCTATACCACTGATCTACACCTTTTTATTTTTTTAATTTTTTTTTTTTGCGGTACTGGGAATTGAACCCAGGGCCTCATGCTTGCATGCTTTGCAAGTGCTGGACCACTGAGCTGCACCCCCAGCTCCTTTATTTTTTTTTTACTTTTTGAGACAGGGTCTCACTAAGTTATGCAGACTGCCTCTGGTCTTGAACTTGCGATCCTCCTGCCTCCGCTTCCTGAGCCGCTGGGATTACAGGTGTGGGCCACCGAGCCTGGCTTTAAATTTTGAGTGAGGGTCTTGCTAAGTTATGCAGGCTGCCTCTGCTCTTGAATCTGTGATCCTCAGGCCCTTCTTCCCGAGGTGCCGGGACCGCAGGTGTGTGCCACCTATGCCCAGCTGAGAGCCCCAGTTCTGCTGGCTCTTCTGCCACCACTGAGGCAGGCGGAGCTCAGTCTCGGGTAGGCATGTGGTGGCCCTGGTCCTGCTCGATGCTCGTGGCCTGCCGATGCTTGGCCCCAGACATGTCTGGCTTCCTGACACCCCAGGGTACTGACCCAGGTCCTCCCCTCCCAGCTGCCTGCTGATGCCCTGACCTTCCTTCCCCTCAGATGCCATAGGCGGAGCCACATCCTGAGCCCTTCTGCACTCATGTAGTGCAGACACAGCCCAGGCCTTTGGGTTGCAGTTCTCAGGCCTGGGAAACAGACCAAGTACGGCTCCCGGCCCACATTCCCCAGCCAGTGCCACAGTGCAGATGCTGCTGTCGCTGTCCATGCTCTGGCCTCTCCTTGGTGGCTCAGGACAGCACCGACCTCAGCCCCACCCTGGGCCTCCTCCCCCCAGTGGCCTATGCCCCTCAGGGGGTCCCCAGGCACCTGTCGTTGGCCAAGTGTCTCTCGCCATATCTGCTTCTCTTTGTACCTCTCTGGCTTGGTCACGTCATCAGAAGCACTCAGTGCTGCTCTGGATGCGTTATCACTTGCTCAGGTGATGCCCTGCACGCCGGACTCGTGCTGCCACCTCTGACTCGTCCTGGCTCCCTGGGGACCTGCCGTGCCTGGCATAGCAGCCTCCCCTCTGGCTGGGCCTCCCCTCTGGCTGGGCCTGTCCCTTACTTGCCTGGCTTGGATGCTTCTGGATGGGAAGCCACGTGTTGGCTCCTAGGGACCCCGGCCTGCCCGCCCCGACTGGCTCGCTGTGGCCAGCCTCCCCTGACAGCGGGCCTCTTGGCAGGCCGGCCAGGCGCATGCGTATTGAAGTCCCAGACCTGCTTTGGTTTGTTTACCAGCCTCCCACCCTGCTCCTGGTCCTGCCAGGGACCTAAGCAGCTGCAGCCCTCAGGCCCCCGGCAGCCTGCTTCCACAAGGGAACCATCTCCACGCAGAGCACTCCTGCCCCATGAAGCTGCTCTGGTGGGGGACGCTGAGGAGCGGATGCTGATCTAAACGGAGCAGAGAGGAGCTCGGGCCCAGGAGAAATGTAACTGCGCATCGGCCATGCAAAGGATGGAAATGCTGATACAGCTAAGAGAGGAGCAGCTATACTTCATCCACGCCATGGAGCACCACTCAGCCAGGAGCAGGAAAGGGGCTCTGGCCGGCCCTGTAACCTGGACGAACCTTGAAAACGCGATGCTGAGTGAGGCAGCCAGACACACAGGGCCACATGCCATGCGGTCCCGCTGGTATGGACCGTCCAGAACAGGCCACTCCGCAGAGGTGGGAAGGGGATCGGTGCCTGTCTGGGGCTGGGCGAGGGGATGGGCTTCCTTTTGGGGGCATGGGAATGTTCTGGAACTAGCCCAGGTTGTGGCTGTGAATGTACTCACAGCCACTGTATCGGTTTTTGCGCTGCTATAATGAATTAACCAGGTTCGCTAACTTCATGAAGTGAACAGGTTTATTGAGCTCAGAGCTTCGGAAGTTCAAGGACACTGGGTCAGCCCTGGTGAGGCCCCTCAGCTGCGTCACATCGCAGTGGGAGTGCACAGTGAGCGGGCAGGCACATCACCAAACCTGAAGCCAGCGCAGAGACTGGGGGCCCCACGATCCCGTCAAGGGCACGCCCCCCAGTGACCTACAAACCTCCCACTGAACCTCTCGTTTGTTTTTCTTTTTTCTTTTTTTAGAGACAGGTTCTTGCTATGTAGCCCAGGCTGGCCTCTAACTCCCGATCCTCCTGCCTCAGCCTCCTAAGTGCTAGGATGATAGGCTAGCATCACCATGCCTGGCTTTAGCTATTTCTTAAAGGTCCCCCGACTACCCAACATTGTCGCCCTGGCAGCCAAGCTTTCAATGCCCGAACCTTTGGGAGAAACTCTCAAACTGGATCCAAACCATAGCAACCACTGAACTGCACACGTCAAATAGGTGAATTACATCTCAGGGACATCACTGATGATGTCAGGTGGATATTAGCTGAAAGCAGAGAATATCAGAAAGACATGTATCTATGTTTTATTGATTATGCAAAGGCATTTGATTGTGTGGATCATAATAAATTACGGATAACACTTTGGAAAATGGGAATACCAGAGCCCCTAATTGTACTCATGAGGAATCTGTACGTGAACCAGGAGGCAGCTGTTCAAATAGAACAAGGAAACACAGACTGGCTTCAAGTTGAGAAAGGTGTGCGTCAGGGCTGTATACTTTCACCCTATCTCTTCAATTTCTATGCTGGGCAAATAATCTGAGAAACTGGACTTTATAGGTAAGAACACAGGATCAGGATTGGAGGAAGACTCATTAACAACCTGCGTTATGCAGATGACACAACTCTGGTTGCTGAAAGTGAAGAGGATTTAAAACTTTTACTGATAAAGATCAAAGATCATAGCCTTCAATACGGGTTGTGACTAAACATCAACAAAACAAAAATCCTGACAACTGTCAGTATGCAACTTCACAATAAATGGAGAAAAGATTGAAATTGTCCAAGATTTTGCTTTGCTTGGCTCTATAATCAACACCTGTGGAAGCAGCAGTCAAGAAATCAAAAGATGCACTGCTCTAGGAAAAGCTGTGGCAAAAGATCTCTTTAGGGTATTGAAAAATAGAGATGTCATATTGAAGATGAAGGTGCGTCTGACTCGTGCCATGGTATTTTCAGTCCCATCATAAGGTTGTGAAAGCTGGACACTGAACAAAGGAGACAGGAGAAGAATTGATGCTTTTGAATTATGGTGCTGGAGACATCTATCGAATATACCATGGAGTGCCAAAAGAACCAACAGATCTGTCCTAGAAGAAGTGCAACCAGAGTGCTCCTTGGAAGCAAGAATGGGCAGACAGCACCTTACATATTTCGGACATGTAGTCAGGAGAGATCAATGCCTGGAGAAAGACATGTTTGGGAGAGTGGCAGGTCAACAAAAAAAAGGAAAGCCCTCCACCAGATGGATTGACACAGTGCCTGCAACAGTGGGCTTAAATATAAATAAGATCATGTGCCTGGCACAGAATAGAGAAGTGTTTTGATCTGCTGTACATAGGGTCGTTATGAGTCGGACTTGACTCAATGGTACCTAACGACAAACAACAACATCTGCATGAAGAGATGCAAATTACTCACGGGATGAACATGTAAAGCAGTGAGCCTGAGAATGGCTGTTCTCAGGAATGAGGGTGTTAGAGACAGAGAATGGGAAGGACAGACGGAGAGAGAGGAGCTGGAACCCAGAGGAAGGAGCAGCGGGGCCACACCTAGGATAAAGAAGTAGAGCATGCGAGAGGGAGGGCTTGAGATTGGGCCCATCTGACCAAATCCCCTCCCCATCTCACGCTGCCCGGCCTCGCCCACGGCTGCCCCAGGGCTCACACGGAAGTGTGTACTGGGGCGCTTTGTCCTGTTCTTGAAGGTGCATTCTCTTTTGGTCCCTTTGCAGAAGCCTCCATCTTGTCCCTGTACCCTGACATCCCTCGCCACCACGTGGAGATGAGATCTCTTGAGGTTGAGACAGGGTCTCGCGAGGCCCAGGCTGGTGTGGAACACTCGCCGTCCTCCCGCCTCGGCCTCCCGAGCGTTGGGATCGTAGGTAGTGCCACTGGGCCCAGCTCACATATTTCATTTCTAGAGGCTGGAGGTGGCGTGGAGGGTCCTTGCCTCTCCGCTGGGCCAGGTCTGGGCTCCTGCTGTCCCCAGGTCTTCTGAGATGGTGGCAGCCACACCTGACTGCGGTGAGCTGGCACGTCAGCTGATGGGACCCAGGCGTCCGCAGGGCTCCCTTCCTGTTTTCTGGTCAGAATTGCACAGCAGCGCTGCAACCCACGCCGGGGAGGTGTCTCTGTGTGTACGGGGCCCGGCAACATCCTAACCTCAAAACGACTCAACTTCTCCTTTTGGGGAGCTGAGAAAAAGTCCCGAATGCTACAACTTACACAGCTCTTCGGCCTTCTGCGGCCTGGGACTGTGAGACAGGAGAATTTTGATGAAGGTACAGAGACAAGGTGAGAGGAGAGGGCTCACGCAGGGCTCCTGGTGTGGCTAGGGCTGCCTGTGTGTGTGGCCTTGAGTATGTACCTGAAGTGGGTTGCCTGGTGGACCGCTCAAAAACACAACGAAGTCCTGAGCCCTGAAAGCTGTGACGGTGACCCTATTTGGAAGCAAGGTCTTTGCAGATAGAATGAAGATAAGGATCGCACCAGGCGAGGTGGCACAAACCAGTAATCCCAGCACTGGGAGGCTGAGGAGGGAGGATGGCGAGGTCCAGGCCAGCCTGGGCTATAGGGTGACACTGTCTCAAAACACAATAAAACATAAGTGTGTCAAGGTGCCCGCAGCCATAGCCCTGTGGTGCCAGATCCTGTCAGATCTTGGAAGCTAAACAGAGTCAGGACTGGTTAGTCCTTGGATGGGAGACCGCCTGGGAACACCAGGTGCTATAGGCTGGGAGACGGACTCGGCAACCCACTCCCCAAAATCAATCAGCCATTGAAAACCCTATGAACAGCAGAGAAGCACTGACAATAGCGTTTTGCCTGTTGTACACAGGGTCTCTGTGAGTCGGACACTGACCCGACGGCACCTGACAACAACAACACGTGAAGAAGAGGTTATCCACCCTCAGGGTGCCTGCGAAACCCAATGACAAGCATCCTTACGGAGGAGAGCAGGTTAGGGGCACAGAAACACACAGAGGGGTGAAGGCCATGTGAAGACAGACGCAGAAACGGGAGTGATAGGACCGCAAATCATGGCCCACCAAGGAGGGCCGGAGCCACCAGACACCCAGGGGGCGGAGGGAGCCTGGGACAGACTCGCACTCACGGTCTCTGGAAAGATCCAACTCTGCCCACACCTTGGTTTTGGATTTCTGGCCTCTAGAACCCGGAAAGGAATCCTTGTTTGCTGTAGGCCACGGGTTTGTGGTGCTTAGTTGCGGTGGCACAGGACACTAGCGTGCCAATGTGGCTCTGGTGCTAAGCTCCTCTCATTCATTCATTCCTTTATTTATTAGGTTTATTTTTGTAGTACTTGGGGGCTAAACCCAGGGCCTTGCACACACTTTGCAAGTGGTCTACCACTGAGCTGCACCCTCAGCCCCTTTTAAGTTTTTTATTTATTTATTTTTTTTGACACAGGGTCTTGCTAAGTTACGCAGGCTGCCTCTGGACTCGAACCTGTGATTCTCCTGCCTCAGCCTCCCAAGTTGCTGGGATGACAACCGCATGCCACCACGGCGGGCTATTTTTTATTATTATTGATTTGAGATGGGATCTTGCTATGCAGTCCGGGCTGACCTTGAACTTGAGATCCTCCTACTCCAGCCTCCCATGTGCTAGGATTATAGATGTGCACCTTGAAAATGGACAGAGCTGCTGTATGGATTCAGAGATGACAGAGGAAGGCTGTGAAGCCCAAAGCCCCGTCTCCAGCGGGCCTGAAGACATGGTGACTGCCCGGTCTTGTTATTAGGAAATACTCTGGGTTAGCTCAGAATGGGTGGGACTCACAGAGGAGATCTCTAAGTTCAGCCCCTGAAATTAATGGTGCGAGGCTGACTTTGGGGTAGCAGCTCTCACTTAAGGGAGACTGTCCCCGGCCCACACTGGCAATGTCTGGGGACATTTTGGTCATCACACCTGTGGAGGGAGGCACTCCTGGCACACCTGGTGGGCGGAGGGCAGGGACGCTGCTCTGCCCCCTTCGTGCACAGATATCCCACTGCAGAGGGCCACCTGGCCCCAGATGCCAGCGGCACCCACGCTGAGCAACGGCACTGAGCTAACACCACCTTATCCCTCTGCAAACAGTCGCCCCAAGAAGCACGTGACTGCCATGACGTGGACTTGGCTCCAGTTCATCTTGGAAGCTGGTGTGGGCACCGCCCTCAAGGAGCTGGAAACGGCCACAGAAAATTGGCTCCGCCGCTCCTGTGGCTGAGGCCCCGAGGAGGCGGCCCAGCGAGATCAGGCGTCTGACTCACGGACGGTGACTAACAGCCCGCGATGACGTCCAGGGCGCTGTGTCAGAGTCCCTGAGGGCCACTGCAGGAGACCAGCTGCAGCCACTGAGGCTGGCGGGAATTTCACCATCACTGCGGAGGAATCAGGGACCCAGGACAACCGTGGAGCCGAGGAGACCCTCAAGGTCAGAGGCACCAAAAGCCACCAGCTGACACTCTAGGTGGGGACTGTGGGCCAACCTGTGTCCCCGCCACAAAAGTTACGTCCACACCCTCAACCTTGGAACCTGTGGACTCGATCTTATCAGAAAATAGGGCTGTTTTCTGTTGCTATAACAAAATGCCTGAGGTGGGGCTGGGTGCGGTGGCAAACGCCTATGATCCCAGAGACTTGGGAGATGGAGGCAGGGGGATCACAAGTTTGAGGCAAGAGGCTGCCTGTATAACTCTGCGAGGCCATGACTCAAAATAAAAACGTTAAAAATGGGCTGGCGGTGCAGTCCAGTGGTAGAGCACTTCCAATGTATATGTGAGGACCTGGGTTCAATCCCCAAGTACCACAAAAAGAAAAACAAACAACAACAACAAGAACAACAACAAAAAAACCACAACCCAAAACCAAAACAAGAAGAACAAAAAAACTGAATTTGGGTACTTTATAAAGAGTTCAGATTGGAGGCAGGAGGATTGAAAGTTTGAGGCCAGAGGCAGCCTGTGACTCCATGGGACCCTGTATCAAAATAAATAATAAAAAATGGGTTGTGGGTGCAGCCCAGTGGTAGAGCACTTACAAGGCGTGTGCAAGGCCTGGGTTCCCTAGGTACTGCAAAAAGAGACAAGACTTCATTTAGATCACAGTTTTGGAGGCTGAGAGTCCCAGGATCAGGCAGCCCCGCCTGGCCTCTGTCTGGTGAGGGCCCCCGGCCTTCCACAACGTGGTAGAGGAGAGAAAGGGGAACCAGCTGTGCTACGGCTTGGATCTGGAAGGACCCCAAAGGCTCAGGCGTCAAAGGCTCAGACCCCAGCTTGTGGTGCCGGTGGGAGGCGGTGGAACCTTTCCGAGGTGGGGCCCAGTGCGAAGTCTCTGATCACACGGGGGTGTGCCCTGGGTGAGGGTGTTGCCACCCTGGCCCTTCTCTTTCTCTCCTGTCACCTCACAGCCACCCTGAGGTGAGCGGCTTCCTCTGCCCTGTGCTCCTGCCATGATGCGCAGCCTTGCTACAGGCCTAATCAGTCATGAATGGGACCCTCCAAAACCATAGCTGCAATAAACCTTCCCTCTTGCCGGGAGCAGTGGTGCACGCCTACGATTCCAGGGACCTAGGAGGCAGGGGCAGGAGGATCACAAGTTCGAGGCCAGAGGCAGCCTGTGTAACTTAGCAAGGCTTTGACTCAAAACAAAAAGCTAAAAACAGGCTGGGGTTAGCCAGGTACACCCCTGTAATCCCAGCGGCTCAGGAGGCGGAGGCAGGAGGATCGCAAATTCAAGATCAGAGGCAGTCTGCGTAATTTAGTGATACCCTGTCTCAAAAAGTGAAAAAAAAAACGGTCTGGGGGTGCAGCTCAGTGGTCCAGCACTTGCAAAGCATGCAAGCGGGAGGCCTTGGGTTCAACCCCCAGTACTGCAAAATAAATAAATAAACAAATAAATAAATAAAATAAAATAAAATAAAAGGTTGGGGGTCAGGTCAGTGATACAGTACTTAAAAACCAAAGGCGAGGCCCTGGGTTCCACCCCCCAGTACCACAAAACAAAACGAAACACAAAAACCTTTCCCGCTTTTAAGTTGCCTCATCTCAGGTATTTGTTACAGTAACGGAAAGCTGGCTGATGCACGCTACATGGAGAAGGGCCAACCATGATCTCTAGTGAGAACTCACTCAGGCCAAGAGATCACTATCACCCCTTCTACAGCCAGTGAGCCATGATCTAATTACTTTGCACTAGACCCTGCCTTCCCCCGCACCCCGGCGTTTTTCTTTTCTACAAAAATAAGAAACACCACTAAAGAGCCAGGTAGAAGTAGGATCAAGAGCAAAATCAGCCAGGTGCGATGGTGCACACCTGCAATCCCAGCACCGGGGAGGCAGCATCAAGAAGATCAACTTGGATTCCAAGCCAGTCTGGACTGAACAGTGAGACTCTGTCTCAAAAAGAGGCAGGAAATCATTTCATACTTTAGAAAATGTTTTTAACACCCAAGTCAGCCAGCTTTCACATCAGGAAAGAGGTTTTAATGAGAGCCTAGGAGGGTTGATATTCTAGCAAAACTACCTATTTATAAATAGACTTTCTTTCTTTTTTTAATGTCACACTAGGGAGCTGAACCCAGGACCTCATGCATGCTTTTTGCAAAGCACTCAACCACTAAGCCATACCCCTAGCCAATTTTTTACTTTGTATTTTGAGACGGGGGTTTGCTAAGTTACACAAACTGCCTCTGGCCTTAAACTTGTGATCCTCCTGCTTCCACGTGCCAAATCGCTGCAATTAAAGGCGTGCACTGTTGCACCTAGCTATTTATGACGTTTTTATAAAGAATTTTATCATTAGCACATATTCTGGTAAATGAATTATATTGTCGGTAGGTGCAGTCGAGTCAGATCCGACTCACAGAGACCCTCATAGGGTTTTCAATGGCTGATTGTTTGAGGATCGCTTCAGAGTGGATTGCCACATCCTCCCATTTTTGTGGTGCTGGGGATCGAACCTGGGTCCTCAGAAAGTTCGGAGCAGCACTATACCAGCTGAGCTACACCCTAACCCCACTGTATTATAAACAATAGTAATTCACCAGGCCCGAATATGTCTGAACTGGATGAGTGAATCCACCGGGGTATGGACGAATTTCAAAAGTTTACGATGAGAGAGAAATTTACGTTTGAGTTCAGAAAACAAAATCACCAAGTCCTTCCTAGCAAGGATTTGAAGAAATTCTGGGCTTCCTACTTTTTGCCCTGAGATCAGAGAGGAAGTGAAATAGAACATCGCACAGTATGTTCTCTGGGTCGCTAAGTATCTTAGTAGCTTTGGGTAGAGAAAAAATTCCATAACATTTGGGAAATATTGGAGCATATGAAATTAAGATTACTTGCAGATCTTCACAAGCCTTTAATATTTAAATATCCTAAGTCCCCCAGTTCTCTACAATATTTACCACTCAACTTTACAGTAGCTGACCACCTAAGTTTTTTTCTTCTTTTTTGCAGTAGTGGGGGTTGAACCCAAGGCTTCCCCGTGCCAATCAAGTGCTCTAACACTGAGCTGCATCCCCAGCCCCTTCCGCATTTTGTGGCAGGCTCTCACTAAGTTACCCAGGATGCCTCTGGCCTCAGACTTGGGATCCTCCCGCCTCCCCCTCCCAAGTCACTGGGATCCCAGGTGTACATGGCTCCTATGTAAGTTTCATAGCTACCCCTCTTCAAAATCGTATTACACGTTAGTCTTCACTTGAGATCCTCAGTTCTAATTCATTTTATATTTCCCAAAAAAGCATACTAAGGCCAGAAAGAAATGAAAAATAAACCACCCATCGATCACAAAAACCCCAAGCGCAGTTATATTTTTGTAGCTGCTCAAGACCCGTTCAAAATGGGTGTGATGGCACCTGCCTGGGATCCCAGAATTTGGGAGGCTGAGGCCGGAGGATGGCGAGTTCCAGGCCAGCCTGGGTACAGCGTGAGACCCTGTCTCAAAAAAAACCCCAAAACAAATAAAAACCCATACGCTGCAGGTAGAGAAGGAGAAACAGAGGGAGAGAGGGAGGAGGCAAGGAAACTGGGTTCCACTTTTCAGGACTATTACATTGGGGGCCAAACCTCTAGCACACGAGCCCTGGGACACGCTCAGACACGCCCAAATCACGTCGGAGGTCTCTGCAGGTGTCCCCAGTTAAAATGAGGTCCTCCTGGGATAAAGTGGGCCCTTGAGCCACTGGGCGGCAGCCTCATTAGAAGGCCCTGGGAAGGCACAGGCATGCTGGAAGAAGACCCGATCGTGATGATCGTGACGGCAAAGGCAGAGGCTGGAGGGCCAGGGCCCCAGCCCAGGAAGGGCCAGAGCAGCCAGAAGCCAGGGGAGGCAGGAAGGCTCCTCCCCTAGAGCCCCGGGAGGGAGCGCGGCCCTGCACACCCCTTGGTTTTGGACTTGGGCCCCCGGAGCTGTGGATGAAGAGGTTCTTACTGTCCAAGGCCCCAGCATCCTGCAGGGTCCTCGGCCAGAAGGGAGAGCCCACCGCCGAGGGGGCAGGGTGTCGGGGAGCGCGTGCTCCCTGAACGCAGGCCCAAGGGCCAGGGCTGCCTCCCAAGTCCCGTGGAGGCCCTGGGGCTGGGCGTGGCCCCTCTGTGGGGCTCAGGTGTCCACCAGCACGCCAGGTTCTAAAAGGTGGACAGCCCTCTGGGCAAATCTGACCAGCCAGCACCAGGTCCGCCCTCTCGGTCACATATTCAATTCCCAGTGTTGCTGCCTGACCTGGACTCGGGTGCCTGAGGAAGGCTTGGGCCTAGTGCACCTGCCCTGGCCTGGCCACCTGCTGGCAGGAGAGTGCGGCCACCAGCGGCTTCTCCACGGAGGATGCGGGAACTGGAAAAGAGGCCAGAGCCAGCCCAGCTCCCCAGCCCGATCCCTTCCCACCTCTGTTTAGAGCCCATGCGGCCCAGAGCCCTTCCCGAGGCTCACAAGGCCCAGTCTGCCCCCCCAGTGACCCTCACTCACCCCACCCCGGCCCAGCCCCTTCACTGCCCTCCAGGTTCCTGGCTGCTTCTCCCAACGCAACCCCAGCCTCGCAACCCCAGCCTCGCTCCGGGCCCAGCTTGGGCGTGGCCTTCGCACCTCCCGCCGCTGCCCCTCAGGCCTGCCCGCCACTCTCAACAGCACCTTGTGCTCACGATGAGCGCGGTGCTCACACATAAGACCTTTGTGTTGATTTTGGCCACAGCACAGCTCAGTGCCCAGACTGGAGCCTGGCACGTGGCAAACACACGTGCAATACAGCCGTCCACACTCATCTGCGGGAAGCTCACTCCAACCTCCGCACAGGCCTGAAACCGCAGGCAGTGCCGGATCCTACATGCTGTGTGTTTTCTCTATACGCACATGCCTGTGATGAAGTTTATAAATTAGGCATAGTAAGGAATTAAAACGGGGCTGGGATTTAGCTCAGTTGGTAGAGCGCTGCTCTGCAGTCTCTGAGGTCCTGAATTCGATTCCTAGCACCATAAAAATGGGAGGATGTGGCAATCCACTCCCAACGCAATCCCAAAACAATCTGCCATTGAAAACCCTATGAGGGTCGCTATGAGTCAGACACAACTCGGTGGCACCTAACAACATTAAAACAGTAAGTAGGCTGGATGTGGTGGGAGATGTCTGTAATTCCAGCCCTTGGGAAGTGGAAGCAGGAGGATGGCAAGTTTGAGGCTACTCTGGGCTACACAGCGAGACCCTGACTCAAGACAAAAAAAACAAACAAAAAAACCCCTTGTAACAACTAATAATTAAATAGAATAATAATAATAAAACTAGAGATTTATACCAATATAGTGTTTAGAGAATCATACTAAGGAATAAAAGTTTGTACGTGTTTGGTACAGATCAAAAAATTTTCCTGAAATATTTTTGATCCACAATTGGTTGACTTCAATGATGCAGAACCTGCAGATATGGAGGGCAAACTGTCATGGAGTATTACTCAGCAACAAGAAATAAGCTCTCAAGCCAAGAAGAGAGATGGACGAACTTCAAATGTATGTTATTAAGGGATATGTCACAATGTACTATAATAAGAATCATGGGAATGTGGTTTCTTTCCCCATCACTCCCAAATATCTTCCTGTACTTTCATCTTTTCAACTACGTGAAGCACTTTAGGGCTTATCTTTCGCCCATTCACTTCGCCAGCATCACCACTCTTGTGCTTTGGGGCTGTTTTTAAGTAAAATAAGGACAACCCGAACACAAACACAGTGATATCACAACATCTGACCTGACAACAAAAAAGATTACTAAATGACTAACGTGCGGGTAGCATATACAGTGTGGATACGCCGGAGAAAGAGATGATTTGCATTGAAGGACAGAGCAGCACAGTGAGAGATTCCACCACGCTGTACAGGACAGTGCGCAGCTTAAACCTTATGAATTGCTTGTTTGGGGATTTTTCCACTTACTATTTTCAGATTGCAGCTGATTGTTATTAATTGAAACCACACAAAGCGAAAGCTCAGGTAAGCGGGAACTACTGTATTCATGGAATGAATGGATGGTCTGGAAAGATAAAGGGATACACGCAGGGAAAACTGTATTAAAAAGGAAAATGTTCTGTTGCCCAGTTATCCAGTGATTTTTAAAAAGCTTATGCAAAACGGGACTCTGAATCATTATGCTACTTGTACAGAAGACAGAAATGAGGTACATGTGTCAGAACAGAGCTAAGTCATATGACACCAATTAATTTCTTGCAACGACTTCAAAAAGGAAGAGGAACTGAGATGTATTCTGTATTTACTCGCTAAATATGACTTCAGTGAATCTGCACAGCAGCCTTCAGATTAGGGGGCTGGGCAAGAGGCCAGAGGTCATCCCCAATTCCCTCTTTCCAGGCAGGAAGAAGCCCCAGAACCTATGAATGAAGAAACTGACACAGCCACGTAAAGTCATCCTTTGGTGTATCCACGCAGGATTGGTTCCAGGACACCCTGAGGACACCCAAGCCCTCCGATGCTCAAGCCTCTCCTATCAAATGGCATGTGATCTGTGCACACCCTCCTGTAGACTTTAAATCATCTCTAGATGACTTATGATGGCAAATACAATGCACACGCTGTGTATGCAATCATCACACTTCAGAGGGTCAGGACTAGGGAAACAGAAGTCTGGACACATTCAGTACAAATCAAGGTTTCCCCCCAGGTATTTCTGATCCACGGCTGGCTGAATCTGTGGACGCAGACCCTGCAGATATGCAAGCGCTGACTATAAGGGACTATCATTCAGCACGAAGAAGTGAGCTCTCACGCCACGGGAAGATGTGGAGGAACCGTGAGTGCATAGGACTCAGTGAAGGAAGGCAAGATGGAAATGCTACACGCCGTATGATTCCAACTCTATGACATTCTGGAAAAGTCAACACTATGGGGGGTTCCGCAGGAACACCAGATGCTGTAGGCTTGGGAGAAGGACCTGGCAACCCACTCCCAAAAAACAATCAGCCACTGAATACCCTATGAACAGCAGAGCAGCACTGACAATAGTGTTTCGTCTGTTGTATGTAGGGTCGCTAGGAGTTGGACACCAACTTGAGGGCACCTAACAACAACACAGGGTTGCCAGGGGAGGGGGCAGAGGGAGGAAAGAAGAGACAAAGCCTAGAGGATTTTGAGAGTAGTGAAAAGTACTCTGGGGCATTATGCGTGTCCAAACCCACAAAATCATCACCAAGAAGGAATCCTAACGTCAACTGTGGATTTTAGTTAATAACAATATACCAACATCAGCTGAAACCAATTACAATAAATATACCACATTGGACAATGTACAAATAATAGTGGCAGAGCACTTGCAAAACATGTGTGAGACCATGGGTTCAACCCCCTGTACCGTTAAGAAAAAGAAGTCTATTGAAAAAGAAGAGGGGTGCAGACCTCGAGCCCCTGACCAGCTCACTTTGGCTGTGCTATGTTCTGAGACATGTGGATGCATCTTGTCCTAAAATCCCTAGACTGAGGGACACTACAGGGTCCCTTCCGGCCACCTTCCAGAGCCCACATGCGTATCTCCTCTCCTGAGCCCTGGCGTCCCAGGCCACTGTCCCCAGGACAATCACCCTGTGGGCAGCCCTGTGCCCCAGGCCCCTGAAATGATTCCAAGGAGGCAACCCTAGATTTGCTCCCCTTGCTTCACCCACTCCTTCCCACAGAACCCAGAATATTCATCGAGGGCTACAGTTAAGATCTGCATACCGTGGTGTCCCCCAACCCCCACCGTGCTGCAGAGGAAACCCAGGCTCTCGTACATGCTGGGCAAGCACTTTACCCCTGAACTGCACCCCTAGCACCAAAATCAGAGTAAGGGCTCCCCCTAATCCGCCTCTGAAGCCTGCAGCAGTAGCCCTGTGGCTACCCACCCTGTCAGATCTCAGAAGCTAAGCAGAGTCAGGCGTTGTTAGTACTTGGATGGGAGACCGCCTGGGAACACCAGGTGCTGGAGGCTTGGGAGAAGGACCCAGCAACCCACTCCCAAAAACCAATCCATTGAAAACCCTATGAACAGCAGAGAAGCACCAACAACAGTGTTTCGCCTATTGTATGCAGGGTTGTTGAGGGTGGGACACTGACTCCACAGCACCATCAGTGGCGGCAGCAGCAGCAGCAGCAGTCCGTCTCCTGGCCCACCCTGGGGCGTCGCCATGTGGTCCTGCACATCACCCGAGCTCTCGTCTTTTGGGAACTGTAATCGTCTCTAAAGGTGGTCCTCTCCTGACCTGTTGTCCTGGCCCTACTTAATAATAACAGAACCAGCTACTAGTTGTTGTTTGGTGCCATCGAGTCGTGTGTGACTCATAGCAACCCTCTAGGGTTTTCCATGGCTGATTGTTTCACGATTGCCTCGGGAGTGCATTGCCATATCCTTCTCCCATTTTTGTGGTGCTGGGAATCGAACCTGGGGCCTTAGACACTGCAGAGCAGCGCTCTACCAACTGAGCTAAATCCCAGGCCCCTGCTACTAGCAGTACTGTCATTACTTACAGTGTTAGGGGGTGGAATGCAGGGCCTTCCACATGCTCGGGAAGCCCCGGGGAAGGGACCCAGGGCCTCGTGCATGCTGGGCAGGCGCCTGGGATGGAACCTGGGGCCTCACACCTGCTGATGGACCTCTGTCCTGCTCAGCCACGTGCTCTTTACAAACCTGTATTTCTAGAAAGGAAGGCGCCTCCTACCCACCCCCCACCCCCCATCCCCCGCCTCAAGCCCACACCCTCACCTCCAGCACGGGGCCGGCCCCCAGGATGGTCCTCTCCACGCCGCTGGCGTAGCCCTTCTGGCTGAGGGCCGTGAGGCAGTGGATCAGGAAGTTGGTGCTCTGCGTCTTGCCCGAGCCGCTCTCGCCCGAGATCACGATGCACTGGTTGACGCGCTTGCGGAGCATGGCGTAGTAGGCCACGTCGGCCAGCGCGAACACGTGCGGCTCCAGCTTGCCCAGCTGCTGGTTCTCGTACATCTTCACGTACTTGGGGTTGTAGATGGGGAGGAACTTGAAGGGGTTGATGGCCACGAGGATGCTCCCCGCGTACGTGTAGATCTTCTGCTGCAGGAAGCGGTGCTTGAGGTTCTTCAGCAGGTTGTCCTCGGTCAGCTCGGGGAGGTTGCACAGGTCGTCAAAGTCCGCCTGCGGCCGCGGGAGCAGCCCGCGCTCCACCAGGCGCCGCGTGGCCGTGGCCTGCGACAGCAGCTGCATGTGCACGTACTTGATGGTCCCGTCCGCGTTGCGCTCCTGCAGCAGGAAGTAGTAGCCGTCCTCCTGCGGGTGCTCGTCCTGCGCGCGCCGCGGCCACAGCAGCACGCGGTGCACGGGCGAGTCGTTGGCGTCCAGCACCCACTCCTCCCCGCCCGACTCCTTCACCTCCACCAGCACGTAGCACTTGGTGCCGTCCAGCCGCAGGCTGGCGATGGCGTCCCGGATGACGTCGGACGTGGTGCTGTCCTTGGTGGCCGTCACGCGGCACGAGGCCTGGCTCTCGGTGGCCGACAGCTGAGGGTAGATGTGCAGGTGGTAGGCGGCCTGCTGCCGGCGGCCGGGGCTGCCCGCCTCTTGCGCACTCATCCTGCCGGCCGCCGGCCCTCAGCATGCCTCCCGGGCTCGCTCGCGGCGCGCGCCTCCTGGGGCTGGAAGGAAAGGCAAGGTCAGGAGCGGTCACACGAGGGACAGGCCGGTGTCGGGGGATGCCGATGCCCACCCCGCAAACACACAGCAGCAGACTCGAGGCCCGCATCCTCTGCCCCGGGCCAGGCCAGAGGCGGCTCTGGGGCGAGGACCCAAGGGCCTCCATCTTTTTATTTGCAGTGCTGGGGAGGGAAACTCAGGGCCTTGCGCATGCTCAGTAGTTGCTGGCAGGGGTGTAACATGGAACCCTGGGACCTCAAGCATGCTCCGTAGGAGCTAGGACAGGAAACCCAGGGCCTCGCGCATGCTCAGCAGGAGCTGGGGGGGGGAAACATGGAACCCAGGGTCTTGCGCATGCTCCGCAGGAGTTGGGAAGGGGGAAACATGGAATGCTAGGGCCTTGCGCATGCTGTGGAGGAACTAGGAAATGAAACCCAAGGCCTCGCACAAGCTCGGCAGGAGCTGGGGTGTGTGTGGGAGAAACACGGAACCCCAGGGAATCGCGCATGCTCGGCAGGAGCTGGAGGGAAAAACATGGAGCCCAGGGCCTTGCGCATGCTCGGTAGGGCCTGGGGGGGGGGGAAACATGGAACCCAGGGCCTCGCGCATGCTCAGCAAGCTCTGGAGCAGGGTGGGGAGGGCGAACCTAGGACCTCGCGCATGTTTGGCAGGCACGCGCAGTGTGTACGTGTGTGGGGTGAACCCACACTCTTGCACATGCTCCGCAGGCGCCAGGAGGACCAGAACTCGGGATCTCACCCTGGCTGGGCAGGCGCGCTGGGTTTGGAAGCGGGGGCTTTGCGAATTCGCTTTACCAGGGAGCCGCAACGCCAGCCTCTGTTTGTCCCATAGTGGGACCTGTGACCCACGGAAGTGGCTCCTGTAAGTGGGATCACCGCACACCACCGAGGACGAAGCCCTCCGCCTGCCTTTGCTCCCTCTCAGCACTGGTCCCACCTTGCCCGAAGTCTTTCATTCTCTCCACGGTGCACTCTGAAGGCCGTGACCACCTCCCTCCCCCACATCTCGCCTGGCCTCTCCTCTCTGACAAAACTTCCCCAGCACCCGCCCAAGCAAAAGAAGTGGCCTCACGGCCTCAGCTGTGTCCTGCCACACACCAGGAACCACGGTGGGGGGGGGAGACTGGACATGCCTTGAGGTCCCCAAAACCCAACCAGAGAGGATGAAGTCAGGGCAAGGCACCAAGGCAGGCCTAGCCGAGGGGTGGGGGGAATCCTGCAGGACCAAGACTGCCCAAGGCCTGAGCAACAAGGAAAGACCTGGGGAGACCCCTGACACAGGGTGCTTTCGAAGGGATCCCCAACCAGAAAGAAGACTTGAATGGATGGACAGGTGATGTGTGAAGGGCTCAGGGGGCTGGTTAATAGCGCTGGGCCAATGTCAATTTCTCAGACGTCGTAAACATGCTCTGATCACGTTCGCATCTAGAGAAGCTGAGTGAGGGGTACAGGGGACTGCTATGGCTTGGGTCTGAGAGTCCTCCCCCAAGGTTCATTAGCTGGAGACTTGGTCCCCAGTTGCCAATGTTGGGAGATGTTGGGACCTTTAAGAGGTGGGGTGTGGTGGGAGGTGGTTAGGTCACCTGGGGGTGCTGCCCTTGGAAGGGATTAGTGTAGTTCTTGTGAGGCCCAGGTTAGTTCCCTCAAGAGCAGGTGGTTATGGTAACAGCTAGCCTGGCCCCTCAATCCATTTAGCTGTTTTTCTTGCCAAGTGATCCCTTTTGTATGCGCTCTCGCCATAATGCCATCCACCACAAGAACCTTGACAGATGTCTTTTGGCTGACCTTGGACTTCCAGCCTCCAAAACTGAGTTCTATTAACCTCTCTTCTTTAGACGGTACCTATCCTCAGGTACTTTGTTACAGCAACAGAAAATGGATTAAGGCAAGGACCCTCTGTACTACCTCTGCAACTTTTCTATAAATCTCAAATTATTCCACCAGAAAAGCTCTTTCTTTCCCTCCCTCCATCCATCCTTCCCTTTTTTTTTTTAAATTGTTTTTAAATTTTTTTGCCATGATGGAGACGGAACCCTGGCCTTCATGGATGATAGGCAAGTGCTCTTCCACCGAGCCAGACCCTCAGCCCTGAAAAAGCTTATTTTCTTTTCCACTTGCCCTGGTACTACGGGGTTGAACCAAGGCCTCGTGCATGCTAGGCAAGTACTGTACCACTGACTGCAGCCCCCAGCCCCCTAAAAGCTTATTTTCAAAAAATGCATTTGCTGGCAGGTGCTGTGGCAGGAAGATAGTGAGTTAAGGCCAAAGGTAGCCTGAGCAACTTAGTGAGATCCTATTAAAAAAAAATTAAAAGTGAGGGGTTAGGGTTGTGACTCAGCAGTAGAACACTTGCCTAGCATGGGTGAGGCCCTGGGTTCAACTCCCAGTACTGAAAAAAAGAAAAAAAAAATTGTATTTGCTTATGAAGGGTGGCAAAAAAAGAAAATGCAGCTGATCCTGATAACAGCTTGTCTTGTGTCTTGGAGCAAGAGGCATAAATGCAGTGTGGTTCACATGTGTAGGCCCACTGTGTGCCAACTGCTGATGGCTGAGGGTATAAAAACAATCCAGACCCTGGCTCACAGCCTAGCAGGAGAAGCTGGTATGCAAATAAACATGAGTGAATCAAGTGTAACAGTAAATGGTACACAGTAGGAGCAGTTATCCTAGAGGGCCAGAGAAGACTTTAGGGGTGTGGTCACATCTAAGAGGGGTTCTGAAGGATGATGAAGAGTTCGTTCATGAGGTGGGCAAATAGAGGGACGAGGGTGTGGTAGGCCTACCGCTTGTTTTCATAAAGTTTTATTGGGAGGCAGCCTAGCCCATTCACTTACATATTGTCTATGGCTGCTTCCACTCTAAGTGTTATGATTTGAATCTAAAAGTCCTGCAAAGGTCATGTGTTTGAATGTTGGGTCCTCGGCTGGTGGCGCGGTCTTGGGAAGTTATACGGCTTTGGGAAGTAGATTCTAGTATTACAGAAGGGGCTGCTTAGGGGTGGGACTTTGGAGGTTTTTACCGAGAGCCTGGTGCCAGTCGATTCCCTGCTTCTTGATCGCCAAGATGTGAAGTTCTGTGCCACTGGACACACGGCGCCTGCCCCATCGCGATTACGGACAGATCCTCTGTTAGCCCCCAACAGATCTCTCCCCCAGTAAACGTCTCTTCCCCCATTTGGGTGCTTTGATCAGTTTCTCCGCCACAGCCACATGCCGGGTGACTAATATACATAGCAAGGTAGAAGCATCAGAGGAGAGACCTTCAGGCCGCAGAAGGCAAAAACATTTACATGCGGTCCTTACCAGAAAGTCTGCTGACCTCTGACCTAGCAGGCGTGTGATTCAGCACCAAGAGCCCAAGGAGCTGAGGCTACGGAGGCGGAGATGAGTCAGGCTCTGGAAGACGAGTCTGAGTCCGTGGAAGCATCAGAAAAGAGGAGGAGGGGGAGGAAGGCTTAACACAACTACAAATTCTATTTCTTTTTTGTTTTGTTTTGGTTTGCGGTACTGAGGGTTGAACCCAGGGCCCTGCGCTTGCATGCTTTGCAAGTGCTGGACCCCTGAGCTGCACCCCCAGCCCATTTTTTACTTTTTTTTTTTTTTGAGACAGGGTCTCACTAAGTTACGCAAACTGCCTCTAGTCTCGAACTTGCGATCCTCCTGCCTCTGCCTCCTGAGTCGCTGCACCCGGCTAAAACTCCAGATTCTGAGACCACAGCAATAGTTCCCATGGGTAAAGGTAGCAGCCAAAGATAAATGTATGGAGACGGATACTCACTTTTAAAACTTCCCCCCAAATAATTAACTTCTGTATATTTTCTTCCAGTTAATAAGACACTTGCCGCATAAGTGCTGATAAAGTTCAATTGTGTTGGGCTGCAGATGTGGCTTTGTGATAGAACACTTGCCTGGCGTGCACAAGGTCCTAGGTTCCATCCCTAGTGCCGCAAAATAAACAAACATTTGGATCATAATAATACAGCCAACTCTCTGCATCCACTCATTCAACCAACTGGGGATTAAAAATATTTTGGGGTAAAGAGTGCATCTGTCCTCAACATGGCTGGACATTTTCTGTCTTATCACTATTCTCTAAACAATAGAGTATCACAGCTGTTTCCACATTGTTTTAGACAATCTAAGTCACCTACTGGATTTAAGTCTACAGGAGGCTATGTGCAGGTTCTGTGCAAACACAGTGCCGTTGTACAGAAGGGACGTGAGCCTGGGCGGAATTGGATATCCTCAGGTATCCTGGATTGAATCCTCCACGGACCCCCAGACGACTATAGATTTCACTGTAAATCCTAATTCTTCTTATTTCCTTTCTCTTCAGAGCTTGAAGCCAGGGGCTCACGCATGCTTTGCAAGTGCTCTACTGCTGAATTGCACACCCAGACGCGTTTTTATTTTTTATCTTAAAACAAGGTCTCGCTAGGTCGCACAGGCTGCCTCTGGCCTCAAACGCGTGGTCGTCCCACCTCCGCCTCCCAAGTTGCTGAGATGACAGGCGCGCGCCGCCGCATCCAGCCAAGCCTAATGCTTTCCATATGTTAGCACATGTGACTGTTTCTCGGTGTCATGTGACAGGCTTTGAGAGTGGAGCTTTGAGTGGTACACAGGGGGGTCACAGCGATGCCACTGTTCTACCACTGGGTACCAGATTTCCAATTGTTCATTACTGGCTTAATGATTGTCCCGGGATACACAACTATTTATTTAGTTAAATAAGAAAAAAAAAACAAAATAGTTTATGTTCAGCTAAAAATATGCGTGCTCATGCCTGCGAACACTGATTCGAATTACCCTGAATCCCATGCTCCCTAGGATACGCACATGGCGAGGCAGCTCTGGGCACTTTCTCAGCATCAACTCTCTCACTAGGATTGAGACAACCAGGTACAAGCGTTGCTGCGTCTCTTGACCCAGACGTCTGTTTACCCTTCAGAAAGACTGTATACGATGAGGCAGCCCATCCGTGTGTTTGGAAAACATTTTGGAAATTTCTTTAAATGTTAAACGTACGCTGGGCGCGGTGGCGCACATCTGTCATCCTGGCACTTGGGAGGCTGAGGCAGGAGGATGAGAGCTTGAGGCCAGGGGAGACTTTCCTAGACCCCATCTCAACCCAGAGAGATCGGGTCTCCAGGTGGGGTGGGGGAGCCAGGCGCCGTGGCCATGCCTGGGATCTCAGCGCAAAGGAAGCTGGGGCAGGAGGATGGCGAGTTCCAGGCCAGCCTGGGTTACACAGGGAGACCCTGTCTCAGCCTCAATCTGTCTCCAGGTGGGGGCAGAGCCAGGCGCGGTGGTCTCGCCTGGGTTCCCAGTGCCGGGGAGTCTGAAGCAGGCGGCTCAAGAGCCAGACTAGGCTACATAGTGACACTTGTCGCAAAACAAAGAGCTAAACATAAATCTGCATAGGACAGCAGCATGTCCCCCCGCCCAGGGATGGCTCTGGGGAAATGAAGCCAACAGCAGAGGCCCCACAGAGACCTGTGCATGGATGTTTGTGGTGGCATCGTTTCTAAGAGCCCCAAACTGAAAACAACCTCTACGCCTGTCAACCAGTGAACAAAACAGTGACTCCACGATGGAAGATGACAAGGCTGTGAGAAGGAACCAAACTCTGACACTTGCTGTGATCTGGAAAAAACAGAATCACTGTTGAATGAAAGATATCTGACGAGAAAAAATACTAGGCACAGACCCAGCCATTCCGCTCCTAGGCCTTGGACCAGAAGAACTGAAAGCGAGACTCAGCTCCTTGCGCACGAATGTCCACAGCATGATTCATGATATCTGAAAGGTGGAATCTAGACAAAGGATCCACCGGCTGGGGAATGCATAAACACAATGTGGTCCATCCACACAGGGGAATATTACTCAGTCAGGAACAGGAGTGCAGCTCTGACACCCACTACAATGTGGATGGACCTTGAAAACGTGGTGCCGAGCGACAAGCCAGACACAGAAGGCCACGTGGGCTGCCTCCCACTGACATGAAACAGCCAGAACAGGCGACTCCACAGAGACAGGAAGCAGCTCGGTGGCTGCCACGGCTTGGGGGAAGGGATGTGAATGTTCTGGAATCAGACAGAGGTGGTGATTGCACAACACTGTGAGTACACTAACCGCCACTGAATGGTGCACTCTATAGGGGTGAATTTTAGAGGACGCCAGGCTGATTACACGTGTATGAAAGCCTAGGAAGTGCTAGCCGGTCTGTACAGATGGAAAACTGACTGGTGGCGGTTAGGGATTAAGAGAGGAAAGGTAAGGGGTCCAGGGAGACTGTTCAGGCCATAGGGGTGTCTGTCCACTGCCTTGGTCACAGTGGCGCACGAGTGGCTGTTGGCACACATCACACCTTGGCAAAGAGCACCCTTTGGGTAAGTGTGGCTTACTGTGCAATGATTGCACAACCATAGAGCTGCTTTAGAGCACAGCATGGCGGCACCTGCCTGGGATCCCGGCGCTCGGGAGGCTGAGGCAGGAGGACGGCGAGTCCCAGGCCAGCCTGGGTTACCCAGTGAGACCTTGTCTCAGAACAAATTTTTGTTGTTGTTAGGTGCTGTCGAGTTGGTATCCAACTCATAGCGACCCTCTGTACAACAGGGGAAATACTATTGTCAGTGCTTCTCTGCTGTTCATAGGGTTTGCAATGGCAGAGAACAAATTTTTACTCCTTTAAAAATGATGTGAATCATGAAAAGGCCCATGTCCCCAGAAGTCTCTCTTTTTGGAACCTCGTGCTCTGTATTCCAAAGGTGCCCCCTGGAACCCAAGTACTGAGCTTCGTGGACATCAGCCAAGGAAATGGGTGGGAACCTGTGAGTGCAGTGGGTCAGGGGATTGTGGGGGGAGAAGATGTGGCCCTGCTTGCCTGGCAGTTCCAAGATACTACAAGAGTCAATCACAGAATGTCCCCAAGTAGCATCACAGGGCCATAGAAGATGGATAGTGATTTATGTTTTTTTTTTTTTTTTTTTTTTTTCAGTACTGGGGGTTGGACCCAGAGCCTCGAGTTTGCACGCTTTGCGAGTGCTGGACCACTGAGCTGCACGCCCAGCCCATTTTTTTTACTTTTTTTTGAGACAGGGTCTCCCTAAATTATGCAGACTACCTCTGGTCTCGAATTTGCAATCCTGCTGCCTCCACACCCCAGCCACTGAGACTACAGAACTGCACCACTACACCTGGCTGATTTTTGTATTTTTACGCCCCCCACCCCAGTCCTGGGAGGTTGAACGCAGGGCCTCGTGCATGCGAGACAAGTGCTCCACCACTGAGCTGCACCCCCAACCCCTTTTTCATTTTTTCTTTTGAGACGAGGTCTTGCTAAGGTATGCAGGCTGCCTCTGGCCTCGAACTCACGATCCTCCACCTGCCTAGTGGCGGGGATCACAGGCAGGAGCCATGGTGCCTGGCTGATTTGAGTGCATCTGCGTCAGGAGAGAAATGCGCAGAACCAAGTTGTTGTTCTGGGCTTTAATAGCACACGCACGGGTGCACCCCAGTGCATATCTGCACACACACCTGTGCATGAATATGGTCATTAGCTGCACGTGCAAGCTTCAGCCAGTGATGGCCTGTGTACGCGACAGTGGTCCTCGCAGCTGAGTTTTTGCGAGTCCACTGTGACGTCTGCAGAGTGATGAAGACAGCTAATGCCACACTTCCTTAAAACACATCCTTCTTATGGGCTGGACGTGTGGCTCAGTGGTAGAATGGTCACCTCACATGTGCAAGGCTCTGGGTTCGATTCCCAGCACCATAAAAATAACAGGAATAATAATGAAATGCTTTCTAAGTTAATTGGATCTCTTATAAAAAATACATATTCAGCTCAGTTGGTAGAGCGCTGCGCTGGAGTCTCTGAGGTCCCAAGTTCGATCCCCAGCACCGCAAAAATGGGAGAAGGGCCTGGCAATTCACTCCCAAGGCAATCCCGAAACAGCCATTGAAAACCCTATGAAGGTCACTATGAGTCGGACATGACTTGACAGCACCTTACAGCAACAAATATCTACCTGCTAAGTGACACGTGACGCACACGCTTGTGTGTGCACAGTGCACAGCTAGACACGAGCGTGCGCACGCTCTTATATAAATACACCCACATCCAGGCACACACAGGACATGCGTGTGCACACATCCACACACCTGCCTTGCACACTTGCACCCACCCACCCTCCTGACCGTGCACACACACGCATGCCCAGAGCCAGGCTTCAGGCACAGCCGGGCCCTCCCGGGTGACACCCATTGGGGAGGCAACGGTGGGTATGTCCTGCAACTTCCGGCGGTGCATCCCGGTCTCTGGCCCACAAGCTCCGGACTGTTTTATGACCAGGCTGCCAGGACACAGGGCGTCGGTGTGGCATGCATGCACTCAGTCGTCTGCTCCTTCAAGGCGGAGCCCGCCTCTGCGAGAAAAGCCTGCCGGGCTCCATGATGGGATCCGTGTGCCCCCTGGGGCCTCGGCCACCAGCCCAAGTGACAGGCTGCCCGATGATCCTTCGGGGGCCACGCAAGCTGTGGCACTGCCAGCTGCACTTCGGGCCCCTGAAAGAGCACTAGGCACCCTCTGAGCTGTGCTAGGAGTGGAACCCTGGAGAGGAGTCCCTGCTCTGGGCCCCTTGGTTTGGGGAGCGCAAGGCCAAAGGCTCAGGAAGCCACCCCCTCGGAGACCTGGCACAGCCACGGGCCCAGCTGACCCCGCCCACCCCAGGCTGGCAGGAAGTGGATAAGGCTTGCTCAAGACAGCGGCTGCCCAGCTTGGGCCCCTGGCTGTGCATGGGAGCTGGCGCAGGAGTGGAGTCCCTGCCAGGACCCTGGATGTGTCCCACTGCAGCCACCCTCCTGGGTGCCGGAGCCCAGCCCTCCTACCGCGCCTGCACCTTCTGGGAGCCACGTGCCTGGGGAGCCCTGGGTACCTGGCCACACACACCTCAGAGGTGTGTCGCCTGTTGGGGGCAGGAAGGCTCTGCCCGGAGCTCCCCTGCTCCCTGCCTTCCAGCCAGAGACACGCGGGGTGCGGCGGCAGGCCCCTGCGGCCCCAGCCACCTGGGAGGCTGAGGTGGGGGGATTGCTGCGGCCCAGGAGTTGCAGCACCAGCCTAGGCCACGCAGCGAGACCCTGACTCAGACCAACAAACACAACCCACAGAGACTGAGTGGTCCCGGCCCCTGCCAGGCTCTGGTGTGCCCTGCTCCTCCCCCACCCTCCCTCATGGTTCCCACGCGGCCCACAGCCCCTGCCCCCAGGTGGCTGTGGAAACCATGGTCTCCAGCCACCCCCACTTCCCCGGCCCCTCCACACGCTCACACGTGCTGGCTGCCGCCTCCCCTGCCACCTGGCACCGCTCACAGGTGCCCCAGCCCCGGGCCAGGCTGTGCCCCTTCCATCGATCCCGGGCAAGGACACAGGATGCCTCCTCTTGTCCCCCAGCTTGGCCCCGGGGCCTGCACTCCCCACGCCCCCAGCCTGGGACACCTGCCCCACTCCCAGCCCACGCTGCCACCTCGCTGTGGCCTGCGCGGCCTCAACCCCCAGAATCTTGTGCTGTGCCTCCCTTCCCCCATCCTGGCTGCTGCCACCCCACGTCCAGCCCTCGGGGACCCCCCCAGGCCTCTGTGCTCCCTGCCACTGTGGGGGCCCTGGAAGTGCTGATCTAAGCGTGTCTGTCTCCGCACAGAGCTCCTTGGGTTCACCCCACCACCACCCCAAGTCCAGCTGCCCAGCCAGACACATCGGGGTGGCCTGCATCCCACGTGGGCTGGGTGGACGCATCGGGGCCCGGAGGGTGGGTCGGAGCCTATAGGGCCTTTGCAAGGTCACTGAGCCCCGTCAGAGAGTTATCTGAGGAAACTACCAACGAACGGTAAGGCACGGCGGTCCCCCAGGCCTGGGCTGCGTCCCTGAGACGCGCCCACTCCCCTCTGGAAGTCCTGCAGGGTGGCCCGCCATCCCGAGACCACAGCGCCCACCACCTCACTCCTGGCCACCCTTGTCCCCTTGGTGGGGACACGGCTCAGGCTCTTGCCTGCTCAGCAGGCTGCTCTGAGCTGAAAACAGGATTTCAGGGTGCACCATCTCCCCCACAGCGGAGGGAAAGTCCTGGCATTTCCTTGTCCCCTGAGAGACCCATGTCTGACAGGCACCTGCTGCGGCTTGGATATGCCTTGTCCCCTCCAGAACTCACGGGGGAAGTTTTTTATCCCTTTTTCTTTTTTCTCAGTACTTAGGGGTTGAGCCCAGGGCCTCACACCTATTCTTCAAGTGCTCTGCCACAGGGCTGCGCCCCCAGCCCAATTTTCTTCTTTCTATTTCGAGCCATGGTCTCGCTAAGTTGCTCGGGGTGCTTCTGGCCTTCACCTCACGATCCTCCCACCTCAGCCTCCCCACCTGCTGGGATTACAGGCAGGTGCCGTCCCCGTGCCCGGCTCCTGCTTGGTTTTTTGAGACAGAGTCTCACAGTGAAGCCCAGGTGGCCTTGAACTCGTGATGTAGCCTAAGATGGCCTTGACCTCGTGATCCTCCTGCCTCAGCCTCCCCAGTACTGGGACCACAGGTGTGGCCAGCACACACCTGGCTTTCGTGTGGGAATTTGACGGCCACTGCAGCCATGTTGGGGAGTGTCTGGTCATGGCGGCAGAGCGCTCACGGATGGATCTCCTTGGCATGGGTCAGCTACCTCCTCTCTCCCGCAAGGGTCCATTTGTTAAATCACCTTTTGCCATGAGTGGAAGCAACACAGGCCCTCAACAGAAGCCAAACAGACACGATGGCCCAGTCTTGGACTTCCCAGCCTCGAGCACTGGGAACCAAATAGACCTTTTTTCTTCATAAATGACCCAGTCTTGAGGATTTTGTTATAGCAATGGAAAACGGACGGTGTTTCATTTCACCTATAACCCTGGGTGGACCCCTTGCTACTTAGGCCAAAACCCACCCTTGGTGTGACAGCCCCTGCTCCGTTCTATAAAGGTGGCCTCTAAAGAGGTCTGTCCTTAGCCATCAGGGAAATGCCAATAAAACCACACTGAGATTCCATCTCACTCTAGTCAGAATGGCCACCATCAAGAAAACAAATAACAAATGCTGGCGAGGATTCGGGGAGAAATGGACCTTTATACACTGCTGGTGGGAATGCAAGTTGGTGCAGCCACTGTGGAAATCAGTGTGGACCTTCCTTAAAAAACTAAAAATACAACTGGCACAGGACCTGGGAATCCCATTCCTGGGTACGTAGCTGAAGGAATATAAGTCAATACACCTGCTCATCCATGTTTATTGCAGCGTTATTCTCAGTAGCTAAGACATGGAATTGGCCTAGATGTCCCTCAACAGATGAGTGGATGCAGAAATTGTGGTGTATATCCACCTTGGAGTTTTATTCAGCCATAAAGAAGGACAAAGTTATAGCATTCGCAGGAAAATGGATGGAACTAGAGACCGTCATTTTCAGCAAAATGAGCCCGACGCAGAAGGGCAAACCCTACATGCGCTCTCTCATGTGTGGATGTCAGAGTTCACCATATACTCAGTATTAAAATACACAGGCGGCGCCAGGTGCGCTGGCGCACACCTGTCATCCCAGCAGCTCGGGAGGCGGAGGCAGGAGGATCACAAGTTTGAGACCAGTGGCAGTCTGCGTAATTTAGCGAGACCCTGTATCAAAAACTCAAAAAAAATGAGCTGGGGCCGCAGCTCAGTGGTATAGCACTTGCAAAGCATACAAGCACGAGGCCCTGGGTTCAACCACAGTACCGCAAAACAAATCAAAACAACAAACAAACAAACAAACCATAGGCCATGAAAGTAGAAGAGCCCATGTAGGGGAAGACAATGGACTAAAGAAAAAGGAGGAAGGGGCAAGAAGAAAGGTTAATGGGAGAAAAGAAAGGAAATATCATGTATTGTGGTCTTAAGGCAAAATCGGGATGTATACAGATAAGACAGGGCCTGCAGCTGTAGCCCTGTGGCATCTGATCCCATCAGATCTCGGAAGCTAAGCAGGGTCGGGCCTGGTTAGTACCTGGATGGGAGACCGCCTGGGAACACCAGAAGCTGTAGGCTTGGGAGAAGGACCTGGCAACCCCCTCCCATCAATCTGCCATTGAAAACCCTATGAACAGCAAAGAAGCACTGACAATAGTGTTTGCCCTGTTGTACAGAGGGTCGCTATGAGTCGGATACCGACTGGATGGCACCTAACAACAACAACAACAACAGATAGATAGACATAGATGCAAAAACGATGTGCAAGTAGACAGGGGCCGCTGGTGGTGGTGGGGAATGTGAGGGTAACAGGGGAGGTGAACACGAGCCATATACAATGAAATGCATGTATGGAAATGGCACACTGAGGCCTGTTAAGCTGTACTCTAAAAATCACCCTTAAAATAAGATCACTGGGAAAAAATCCCCAGTGAAAAAGCCAGAAAGTGGAAACAAAATGCTCATAAAAGCTGGGGCCCCTGGCCTGCACCTGTAATCCCAGCCGCTCGGGAGGCGGAGGCAGAGCCTCTCAAGTGTGAGGTCACAGGCAGCCTGTGTCACTTAGCGAGAGCCTGTCTGGAAATAAAAAAAAATTTTTAAAGGGGGCCAGGAATGCAACTCAGGGGTGGAGCACTTGCCTGGTATCTCTGAGGCCCTGGGTTCAACCTCCAGTACTGGAAATGAAAAAGGAAAAAAGTTGGTCAATGGTTTAAGAGATAAGCAAAAGGAGGTAGTCCATCCTTGCAACAGAATACTATACAGGCACAAAAAAGAATGACGTTCTGATCCACACTACAGAGTGAATGAATCTCAAGCCATGGTGCTAAATAAAGCTAGATGTGGTGGTCATGCCTGTAGTCTCAACACTTGGGAGGTTGAGGAAGGAGGAGTTCGAGGCCAACGCCGGCTACAAAGCAGAAGAAGAAAAAAACCTTCCCAAAATCATGCTGCTGAGGGAAACCTAGATAAGAAAGGCCATGTGCTGTGCGATTCACGTGCGTGAAATGCCCACAAGAGGCAAATCTATAGAAAGCGGACTCGTGGTCTTCCCAGGATGGGGAGATGGAAAAGTTATGGAACTAGAAAGAGGTGGTGTTCGCACAACATAGGAAACCTACTAAATGTCCCTGGTGGTAAACTTTATGTTACATGCCTCTTCCTGAAGTCAACATGAATGTTCCTGTTGTTTTTTGAGACAGCCCGCTATATACCTCAGGCTGCCTGGCTTCCTGTCTGGCCTCTGACCTGTGATCTTTCTGCCTTAGGCTTCTGAGTGCTGGGATAGACATCTTGTTGTTGTTAGGCGCCTTCGAGCCACATTCAACTCACAGCGACCCTATGTACAACAGAACAAAACGCTCCCTGACACTGTGCCAAGTACATGATCTTCCCGTGTTTGAGCCCATTCTTGTGTTTCTTCTCATTTTTAAAATAATTACCATTATGATGGCTTGCGGGGGGGGGGGGCACTGGGAATCAAATGCAGGGCCTCCCACATGCTAGGCAGGAGCTCTATCAGTGAGCTACACACCCCAGCCCTTGTTTTCTGAGGCAAGGTCTCACTACATGGCTCAGGCTGGCTTTAAAGTCGCTTCACAGCCCAAGCTGGAACTCGCGATCCTCCTGCCTCAGCCTCCTGGGGCTGGCATGACAGGTGGGCGCCACCACGCCAGGCCTAGACGCTCCTTTTTAAAATTTGCAACGGGAGCAAATAAAAGGTTTTGCTGCAACAGTTCTTTCCCTTATCTGAGAACAAGGGACCCTCGATGCAGGGCCGTTTCTCATGCTCTTGTGGGAAGAAGGCCCAAGGAAAAGAGGAGGCGACCAAACACGGGGTCCCAGGGGGCGGTGTGAGTGGAGAAATGGGGATCGTGTGTGAGAAGCAGGGTTCCGACCAGCCTTTTGGCGAGCTCTTCGGAATTCACTGGGGGCGGCGGCGAGACGGGCCTCCTGAAAGTGGAGTGCAGCCCTTTCGTTTATGGAAGGCCATAATTTGCAGCCACATGTTTATCGGATGAAATCATTCTCCAGCTAAAAGGAGAAGGCTAGCATTACAGCGGAATCGTTTCAGCCGCGCTCTGTAGGAAGCAACATGTTTCCACTTTGCCTGGACGATTCCCCGGAGCCGGCTCAGGAAGATCTTTTTGTTGAGTTTGCTGTTGGAGGTTTTGAGACAGGGTCTCGCTGTGTAGTCCGGGTGACCTCCAAGCCGCCATCCTCCTGCCTCAGCCTCCCCAGGGCTGAGATCACAGGCGAGTGTGGCTGCCGGCAACTGAATTTTTTTTTTTTTTTTTTGTGGTACTGGGGGTTGAACCCAGGGCCTTGCGCCCGCATGCTCTGCAAGTGCTGGACCACTGAGCTGCGCCCCCAGCCCATTTTTTTTTTTTACTTTTTTGAGACAGGGTCTCGCTAAGTTATGCAGACTGCCTCTGGTCTCGAACTTGCGATCCTCCCACCTCCGCCTCCCAAGCTGCTGGGATCACAGGCCTGCTGAAAAATGTTTTGTAGAAGAAATGATCCCATGGAATTATGGGAAAGATGCTGTAACTTCGAAAGCAGCACGTGCCACTCGGAGGTGTCCTTGCCTGTTCCGGCACCGCAGACCCCTATGTAAGACGTTCACGCTCAAGGACAGGTTAGGAAGTCGGGGGGTCCTCGGGGGACAGAAAACCCACCGCACAGCTCTTAGAGGGATGGCCCTGGGGGCGTGATGTGGGGAGGAGCTAAGGGCTCTGGGGGCATTTCAAGAAGTGGGGATGGGCCGGGGTGCAGCTCACTAGCGGGGCACTGGCCCAGCACATGGGAGGCCTTGGGTTTGATCCCCGAGAATGCAAACCAGTAAAGAAAAGAAGAGATGGAGAAGGCTCCAGGAATCCACTGTAAGGTGGCCAAGGTCTACAGTCCCCCACGTCTGTCAGTGTGTTGCGCTATGAGGGCTTTCGTGGTGCTGTGATGCTGAAAGCTGTGCCACTGGTATCTCAGACACCAGCAGGGCCACCCAGAGTGGACAGGTTTCAGCTGAGCTTCCAGACTAAAACAGACTAGGAAGAAGGACCCAGCTGCCCACTCCTGAAACAATCAGCCATTGAAATTCAAGCCAGTGGCGGTGGCTCACACCTGTCATCCCAGCGGCTTGGGAGGTGTAGGCAGGAGGATCCCAAGTTCGAGACCAGTGGCAGTCTGTGTAATTTAGTGAGACCTTGTCTCAAAATAAAAAGATAAACAGTGAGCTGGGAATACAGCCCAGTAATACAGCACTTGCAAAGCATACAAGTGTGAGAGGCCCTGGGTTCAACCCCCAAGTACTGCAAATAAATAAATAAATAAATAAATAAATAAATAAATAAATAAATGCCACCTTATGAACAGCAGAGAAGTACTGTCAAATATGGTGCCAGAAAATGAGCCCCCTAGGCTGGAACACATTCAAGAGAGAACGAGGGAAGAGCTGCCCCCTCAAAGTAGAGTCGAACTTGATAGGAATGGAGTAAAGCCCCTAGGACCTCCTTTTGCTTGATGTGACACAACTCAAAATGAGAAGAAACACAGTGGCTGCAACAATGGGCTCAAACAAAAAGATCACGTGCACAGCACAGTGTCAGGCAGCGCTCATTCTGTAGTACAGAGGGTCACCATGAGTCGGACCCGACTTGATGGCACCTAACAACATAACAACAAATGTCTACTATGGGGAGCCACGGGAACTGGGGTGTGTGGCTGGCGGTCCAGACCTTGCTGAGGGGCCATGTCCCAAGATGTCAACTGGCCACAGAGGTGGAGCAGATCTGCAACTTCTGGTGGAAGCAGCTGGGGGAGCCAGCGGAGTCTGAAAACAGCGTCCAAGAGAGTTGAACAGCTGAGAACGCTGTGGTGGATTAGAATCTCCCAGCATTCGTGGGCCCCCAGAACCCCAGCATGTGGCCCTGTTTGGAAAGAGGATCTTTGTGGATGTCACACACAGATAAACCACGGGGAGAAGACAACGTACGCGCACGGAGCCAGAGAATGGAGGGATGTGGCCGCAAGCCAAAGACCCTCAGGAGCTGCCAGAGGCTGGAGGAGGCAAGGAGCGTCTCCAGCACCCCGGGGGGACCCAACCCTGCGGACACCCGGATTTAGGACTTCTACTTCCAAAAGCGTAAGAGAATCAATTCCTGCTGTTTTATGCCACCGGAGTTGTGGCTGCGCATGGGGGCAACCGCAGGACATTCGTCCAAGTGCCCGGTGGAGGAGACGCTGGGCGCTCCAGGCGAGGCAGTTTTCAGAACACTGCTGGGCAAGCTCGTCCCGCATTGCAACCGTTTTCCTACCTCCCTGCCTGCTTTTTTCTTTTTGGCTGGTCTCCAAATCGCGATCTGCCTACCCCAGCCTCCTGAGTACCGGGGACCACAGGTGGGTGCCATCTTTTCTCCCCTCCCAAGCTTGATAGGCTGGTTTCACAAGACTGACACAGAACATTGCTCCTGGCTCCGCCCCCACCCAGAGACGAGATCTCACGAGGTTGAGACAGGGTCTCTCGAGGTCCGGGTCGGCCTGGAACCTGCCATCCTCCAGCCTCAGCCTCCCCAGTGCTGGGATTTCAGGCGTGGCCACTGCGCCCAGCTCCGTCCCGACCTGGACAGGAGATCTCGCGAGGTTGAGACAGGGTCTCCTGAGGCCCTGGCTGGCCTAGAACCCCTCGTCCTCCACCTGAGCTTCCCCAGCGGTGGCATCACAGGCGTGGCCAGCATGCCCGCCTGAACTGCCGTCTTTTCAATTAATAAATGTCCCACCCACCCCAGGCCAGTTTGGTGCTGGGGTGCAGGAAAGCCCGAGAACGTGGCCCTAAGGACGGGGGGACAAGAAAGCAGCCTGAGACAAAGTAGCACTTCCCAAATCACTAAGTGTCCTGGAAAGGAAGCGTCCGGCACCCACCTGTGCCCCGGACATGTCTGGATGTCACTCAAGTGGTACTGGTCCTGGGGTCTAACAGGTGCAGGGCCGCCATGCTGCCGAATGTCCTATAGCGCCCAGGACAAGTGTCCCCCATGGCGAAGGATGTGGCCCCAGATGTCCGCAGTGCCGAGGAGGGGAAAGGGGGACAAAGAAGCCCCCAAGGCCAAGGGTCCTCATTTGGGATCAGGAGGCAGGGAATCGCTCAGAGCATGGCTGCAGCCTGTGCAACTGGATGGAGCTGGACGCGAGGAGGGCTTGGGGACAGCGGCCAGGCGAGGGCGGTGAGAGGCCAGCGCAGCTGGGGCTGCTCTGGAAACAAGGAACCCAGTGTGGACGGCGTGGTGGCAGCGAGGGAGGCGGGGAGGCAGAGAGGGGCTGAGGTGGCAGAGGTCAGACCCCGCGAGCCTCACCAGCGTGGGAAGGAGTTCAGCTGGTCACGCGAGATCGAGGGTGGGGGGATCCCGAGGGGAGCTGAGGGGCAACAACAGGGAAAGGTTGCAAAAGCCCTGCTTGACCCCAACCTTAGACATCTGAGTCTCGTTGCAGCTGGGCGGTCCCTGGGGCAATAGGGAAGGAGCGCAGGGCAACGCTTTGCTTCTCCTTTTGCGCGTTTGGTTTTTTGAAACAGGGTCTCCCCGGGCCCAGGCTGGCCCCGACCTGGAGATCCTCCTGCCTCAGCCTCCCTTCCACAAAAAGGTGCAGCATTTGCACAGCCCCCGGCACATCCTCCAGCAGACTTCAAATCAATTCCAGAGGACTCCAGATACCTGCCTGCAGCTGTAGCCCTGTGGCATCCAATCCTGTCAGATCTCGGAAGCTAAGCAGGGTTGGGCCTGGTTAGTACTTGGATGGGAGACCACCTGGGAACGCCAGGTGCTGTAGGCTTGGGAGACAGACCCGGCAGCCCACTCCCAAAAATCAATCTGCCATTGAAAACCCTATGAACAGCAGACAAGCGCTGACAACAGTGTTTCACCTGTTGTACGTAGGGACACTCTGAGTCGGATACTGACTTGATGGCACCTAACAACAACAACAACCGGATACCTGCTCGGGTGCAAACGGCTATACGCAGTTGTGCTGTTTAGGGAGTCAGGAAAGGAAAAGCGGTGCATGTGCTCAGGACCGTTATCTTCCCAGTCTTTACCACCTGCTGCTGTTTGGATCGGCGGATGATGAACCTTCATTGACAGAGGGCAAACTCCACTCACAGATGTGCGGCCGTCACAATATGAGAACACTGGCATTGCCTTTAAAGGGAGCCCTCTGCCCTTTAGCCACTGGCCCCTCACCGCTGTCCCCCCACAAATCCCCCCCCGGGTTTATCTCTGTACTCCACTCCTGCGGACCTGCCTTGGTCACCCCCTTGCAGCTCATTTGCCCAACACTTCCTGCTTCCGAGTGGGGCTCTCTTTGCCCACGGGAACCACCCCTGGACGTGCACCTGTGACCTCAGCCTTGTCGCCTGCGAGTGAGCAGGGGCTCTTCCTCTTTCTCACCATGAAACCCAAACCTATCCGGTCTCTTCCGAAAGCCAGGGGAGTGGGGGTCTAGCTCCGTGGGTGGAGCGCCGGCCTGGCACGCACTGAAGCCCTAGGTCCAAGCCCCAGCCCCGCACCACACACACACACCATGGGGACTTAGTGCCGTTGACCAGACCCAACTTGATACCTTGTCACCCATGAGGCCAGCTGCACCAAGAGGGGCTGAGGGCCCCCAGACCCACCCCTGTCGATGCCTTTGGTGGCAGCCTCCGCCCAGCTTCCCGGCGACCTTTCCACACTCGGTGGACATGGCCTTCGCATCTTGGAGGCGGAGGATAAAGGAGTCCACGGGGGCCAGCCATGGACACATGGCGTCTCCATGGGATTTCCCTGCCCTCCAAAGCCCAGCGGTTCTCCCTCGGGGCTAAGTGGCCCCCAGTGGACATCTCACATTACCTGGAGACATTTTCGGTGCCACCACAGGGAGGGAGGAGACACCAATATCATCTAGAAGATCAAGGCTGGGACGTTACTCGGCGTCCTACGCCACTCCTGGTGCAGAGAACGCCCCAAGTCACATTGTCACCCACGCCAAGGCTGGGAAGCAGCGCTTTCACGGACGAGACGTGGCACCTGCGCCCCGTGGGGTCCCCTTGGAGCCTCGGGGGACCTCGTGTTCACCTGGCTGCATGGCAGTTACGGTGAGGGAAGGACAGAGCAACCCACCTGCGGGGTCACCAAGTGCGCCAGGTGCCAGGACCCTGTGACACCTGAGCCACTTAGCCACCGTCTCTGCTCCGTGACACCCTGTCTCCACATTTCCCGAGTTCATCTTCTCAAGCCCTGAGAAACCCCACGTGTCCCAGACTCTGCTCGCCTCCCTTTCTCACGCCCACCCCTGATAAGCACCAACCCCACACGATGGCTGAGGAGCCCCATGATCTCCCACGTGGGGGCTGGGGACCCCCAGCACACTGACCAGGAAAGGACAGCCGCAGAGCGCCAGAGTCTTGAGGACGGGAATCCCAAGTGTCGCCTCTTAGCCTCCTGGAGATGCTCCGGCCAAGGAGGACAGAGAACCAGGGCCAAGCCCTGGGTGTCTTGCGGCTGACGGGCTGCTGGCCAGGAAGCTACGGTGCCTGCCGCCAAGGCCCGGCCCACGTCGGTGTCCCCTGCGGCCCTGGCCTACACCCCTGTCGCACGCTCACTCGCTCGCTGCTGGGACCTTCGGAGTTCCTGCGGGGGTGGTCATTTGGCTTCTGTAGGTGGGACTCCTGGCTGGACAAAGACTGCTTCTGCTCCCCTCCGTGTCCCTGAGGGCCAGCCCCGAGCCTGGCACCTAGTCATTCTTTCCTTTCCACTGAAGGATTTGAAAGTCTTCCAGAAACTTCTTTCATCCAGTCACCTGGGGCCATGGTTGGTCCCCAGGCCTCTGTGGTCCATTAATGGAGTTGGATTGGATGCTGCCTTCTTGTTACCATGGCAACACTGACATCAGGGGACAGCCCACCCCCAATGCCCTCCTTGAGAACTTTACCTGGCTGCCTGCACACACAGCCTCCTAAGCTGGGCCCCAAAACGTCCCCTGGTAAAATCCATGAGATCTACTCCCCCCACGGGGGGGGGGGGGGCCGGTCCCTGCCTCTCTGGAGTCACCCACGACCGCATGAGTATCAGAGCTGGAAAATTCCCTAACAGGGAGCTTCCCAAGTCGCCAGGGCCAGACAACCTGCCTGCCCCTCACAGGGCTTCTTTATACACGTGTGACAAAACAAGAGGAACGCGCTATATTTGGTGTGACTGTCCCCTGAGCTCCTGGACTGTTTAAGAATACAGTCTGACCTTTACCCAGCGTGGTGGGCCAGAGTGAGTTGTGCTCCACCCCCCACCCCCACCCCCGCCAAATATTCACACACCGGAGTCCGAAACCGCATTCTGTTTGTGTTTTGTTTTGTTGAGTCAGGGGGTCACTACGTAGCGGAGGCTGGCCTGGAGGTTGTGATCTCCTGGGTGCTGGGACCACACGTGTGCACTGCTATGCCCAGCTCTGAACCCCAGTACTTTAGAAGGTGACTGCCCTAAGTTTGATCCTCAGTACCGCAAAAATGGGAGAAGGACTCAGCAGCCCAGTCCCGAAACAATCAGCCATTGAAAATCCTATGAATAGCAGAGAAGCACTGACATAGTGCTGGGCACGGCGCAGCATAGGGGAGGGTTTTGTTCTGTTTGCACCTAGGGTCGCCATGAGTTGGACCCAATTTGACTGCAGCTAACAACAACAAGAACTGACTACAAACGAGAATGTTTATAGATAGGATCTTCGCGGTGATGACTAAATTAAAGTGAGGTCCTTAGGCTGGGACACACCTGTGTGACCAGTGTCCTCATAAGAGAAACTGGGACGGAGACAAGGGCAGAGGGAGGATGACAAGAAGGCCTGGGGGAAGGGGGTGACCTGCAAGACAAGGAGACAGGCCGGGAGGTTCTCACGCCCTGGGGAAGCAACCACACCGGCCCAGATCTTGATCTTGGACGCCTGGCCTTCATAATCAGGAGACAAATTCCACCCCCCCCCCCCCATTTTCCAGTCCTTGGGGACTGAACCCAGGGCCTTGCACATACTTTCCAAGGGCTCTACCACTTGGCTGCACCCTCAGCCCATTTATTACCTTTTACATTCTGAGTCAGGGGCTTGCTAAGGGACACAGGCTGCTTCTGGCCTCCAAATCGAGATCCTCCAGCCTCGATGTTGCCTGCTTGCTAGGATGACAAGCGCGTGACACAGCGCCCAGCCTGGCTTTTGTTTATTGTTGCTGTTTTTAAGTGTTTCAGTTTAAGGCCCAGGGGGCCTCGAACTCACAATCCTCTTGCCTCGACTTCCCGAGTGCTGGGATCACAGGCGGGCACCACTACGCCTAGAGAGATAATAAGTTTCTGTTTAACGCCGCCTAATCTGTGGTACTTTGTGACGTCAGCTGTGGCAAACTCGTAGCCAGCTGCCATGGTCGTGAACTGCCCGTTGCTAGGCTGTCTCTCTCTCTCTCTCTCTCTCTCTCTCACACACACACACACACACACACACACGCACACACACGCGCGCGCGCGCACACACTCCTGAAGCACAGCCGAGCAGAATCCCCGCAGATGAGTCACGCTGGCCCGCTTATTCATCCCTCGACAGCCCCACAGGCTGAGCCCCTGAATGACTACTTCACGTATCACCAGGCTCTGGCTGGGAGTCTCAGCGAGGAAGTGCGCATGCGCAGAACCCCGACTCGTCGGCTGCATTTTTGCACCATGCCTAATCTTGGGGGCTCTTTCCCGGCCGAGGGGGACAGCGAGAGCCCCCGGCCGTGGCGGCAGCGGTGGGCTGGTGCGCAGAGAGGGCCCTTTGTTCTGCCACTCCAGGGACGACAGGGCAGAAGAGAAGGGCCTGTCTTGCCCAGCGGGAAGGCCACGCCCGGGCCGGCTAAACGGTGGCCGAGCAGGGGCTGCCTGGCACAGTTGGGATGGGGACGCCTGGCGCACAAAGGGCTGGTGGGCGGGGCGTGAGGGCAGCACCCAGAAGGGACCATGGGTCAGATGGGTCCCCAGCGGGCCGGCTCCCCGCACAGAGGCGAAGCCGCAACATCACGATGGCTTGAGGGGTCAGGGAAACAGGCAGAGGAGAGGACAGCAGGGGACACGTGCATTGGGAACAAAAGTTACGCAGTGTGCGCTTGGGAACAGACGGGAGGAGATAAGGGGGCTGACAAAGGCCACGTTTATCCGGGGCGCCTCCGGAGGAGCTCTGGAGAAGAGTCTGGGATCCTAATCTTGGAAGGAAAGCCAGCGCGTCCCCAGATCGGGACGGGGCCTCGAGAAATCCAGGGCAGTGGCGATAGGAGAAGACAGAGACAATGGCCCTCCTGTCCCTACCCGGCCCTCCGGGCCCGTCCAGCCCGGGGGCGCTGCCTGCCTCCCCCTCGCCCCGTTCCTGACAGTCCTTCCTCTTTATCAGCCCCTCGCCCTCAGATGAAGAAATGCGTGGCCAGCAGAACTCCGTGGCGGGTGGCTTTCGAGGCTCCCACCCGTGGCAGGGGCACGAGGAACCCCGAAGGCCCACTGAGGCCAGGGCGGACCCCGGGGGGAGAAGCCAGATGTTAGCACAGAGCATCTGTCTCGCCTAGGAGGCGTTTGGGGTTCCACACGGGGAACTCTCGGCCATGACTGGCTGTTGTAATTCGAGGGGCAGAGCACCCTGGGCGTGTGATGAAGTGAAGGCCACTGTCGCAGCCCAGCACCCTACACAGCGCCAGGCGGACCCCAGGGCAAAGCGCCCCCCAGGCCCACGTCAGTGATGGGGCAGTTGGGGTTCTCTGTGATGGCTTCGAGCTTCAGGAAAGCCCGGGAGGCCACCTGGGGAGTCGTCACCCACCGGGCCTGTGAGGGCAAGATGGCAACCAGGTCCCTTCTTGTTGTGGCCGGCAGAATAAGAGTTGGGACAAATAGCTCGGTGCGGTGGCGCACGCCTGTAACCTCAACAGCTTGGGAGGCGGGGGCAGGAGGATCGCAAGTTCGAGACAAGAGGTAGTCTGGGTCACTTAAGGAGACCCTGTCCCAAATGTAAAAAAAAAAAAAAAAAGGACTGGGGTGCAGCTCAGTGGTCCAGCACTTGCAGAGCAGGCAGGCCCGAGGCCCTGGGTTCAACCCCCAGTACCGGGGGAAAAAAAAAGAGTTGTGACAAATAGAAGCCTCTCTCACAGCAAGCGCTTGATAAAGAGCAGGTGTCGTGGCCTCTGCTCCGGCGGCCCCTGTCTGCCCTGGGGGCCCCACACGCTCGCACCGCTCTGGCTCCTGGCCGGGGGCCGGCCACCTCTTCCGAGGACTCTGCGCTGACCCCCACGGAACTCCTTTCTTCCCACGTGGGGGATGCTACGTGTGCCACCTGCAGGGATCAAGGACTCGTGTCCATCCCCAGGACCCAGCCAAGAGCCTGGCACGATCGGCCTCTGCTCAACTGAACTCTGGATCCCCCAACACACCACACCAAGCAAAGGGAGGCAGGAAGTTAATAAGCACCCGTCGGGGCCAGAAAATAGAGCGCACGCCCAATAGAAAGGGGAGACCCCCAAATCCCCCTCTGAGCCACAGAGTCACCAGCTGGACTGGAGAGAGGTTTTACCCAGGGATTTCCAAGCAGAAAGCCGCAGCCGAAGCTTTGGGAACAGGTGCACTGTGGGAAAACATAGTCAACGCCGGGATTTTCTAGCTGGGACACAAGGGCTAGGGGTGTCGTTCGGAGGTAGAGTGTTTGGTGAGCATGCGCGAGGATCTGGGTTCCATCCCCGGCACTGCCAAAAAAAAAAAAAAAACAACCCACACACAGAAGACAAAAAAACAGTAAAAACTATTGATGGCTCTAAACTGCAGAATGGAAAGCTAAACAGTTCAAACTGCAGTTCAAACACTGCAGTGGGAGTCTGAGAGACCCGGCTGCATAACATGCAAGGGAGGGTGTGGACTGGAGACAAGACCGTTAATAAGCAGGGTTGGGTCTTGTGAAATGCTGATGGAGACCAATCCATTCATTTTGCAGGGGAATCGGTAGGCGAAGAGACTTGCCCAAGGCCAGACCGCTAACACGCTAACACGGTGCTCCCTCTAGGAGCCCCCACCAGGCCACCATCCTGGGGCAGGGAAGATCCTGGGGCAGGGAAGATCACGGCAACAGGATAGCCACGGGAAGAGAAGATTCTGGTCTTGTTCACCAGGGTGTCTGGGCCTGAGGAGGCAGGACTGTGGGCTGTAATTGTGTCCCCGGGCAAGAGAGTCTGAAAGCCTTTGTAAAGATGGGAACATTCTGGAAGCAATGGGCTAGTTCTCTCTCTAGGCTTTCTTTACATTCAAACTATCCAGAGGCATCTACTAAAGGAGCTATAAACCTGGTCCTGCTTTTCTGGCAGATTGCAGATAAGGATCCTCACAGTAGAGTAGAGGGGGAGAAATAATGTCAATTAAAACCAGCCAGCTCCAGGCCCTGGCCAGAGCAGACACACAGGCCTGAGACACAACCTCCCCATTGTCCAGGTGCCCTCCAGCAGCTCCGGGACACCCTAAGATTCTCAAGACTCCAAGATCAGAAGACGCCCTGGGAAAGATAGGTGCTGGTACCCATCCGCTGCAGGATAGATATCCCCACCAGCTTCTGCCCCGGCCGACGAGGCACACGGAGGCCTGTCCTTAAAGACCCTGGCGCCAGAGAGAGGAACGGAGGGCGCGCGCGGTGTCGTGCTTCTCCAGGGCTGAGCTCACTCACAGCCACCGCCGCGGGTCACATTTCCTGTGTGTCGTTTTACCCATTTAAGTCCAAGGATGCGACTCCGAGGGGGCGGCTTCACCCTGGCACACCCCTGCGCAGCATGCACACAGCTTGCCGCCTTCTGAAACACGGTTCGGGCTCCTTCCTCGCTGCCAGACACCCCCCAATCCCGCCAACCCCGTCTAAGAGGAGAGCGGTGCAGTTTCCAAGACTAGGAGGCAGACCCAGAGGGCGCTGGGCCTCGCCGGCGGGTCACCCAGCTGTCGGGTGTGAAGTCAGGAAGGAGATGAATCAAGAGGGGAAGGCGGGGGCGAATCTCCGGAGGCTGCACCCCGACATCTACACCGGGGCGTCCCACCCCTCTCTCTCTCTCTGCTCCTCCCCGCGCCCTCCCTGAACCGATCCCGTTCTTGCCACGGCTTCTGGCCTCTTTTCTTCCCTCCCCACCCGGCCCCCGGGTTTCCCCCTCCCCAATGGCCGGCCGCCACATCAGTGGTTCAGACTCCTCGCATTTCGTGAGCGCCCACTGGGTGCCGGGCGCCTTTCCCGTGGCGTTAGGATCGCGCGAGCGGACGCCCCCCCAGGCCGGCCCCGGACCCTCTCCCCCAAACCGTACCCCAGCTGTTCCCCAACTGGCCTCGCCCCCTCCCCGAGCCCGGGCCTCCTAACCCCGCCTCCCCGTCTTCTCTCCCTCCCGGCCTCGCTTCCTGCGACCCCCCAATTACCACTTAAGCCACGTCCTCTTCGCAGAAGCCGCTCAAAGCCGCAAGCCTCACCCCCCCCCACGCGCCCGCACGCTCCCTCTCTAGCAACTTTCTCCCCCTCCGTCCCGCTTTCTCCAGGTCCCCGGCCACCACTCCGAGACCCTCAGGCTCCTTCCCGCCCCCTCGAATACTCTTGTCGCGGCCCCCCTCAGCCCGCAGGTCCAAGCCCTTCTCGGCAGCCTCTCCAACGCACACTTCGAGCACGGAGTCCCCCACCCACCGTCGCCTGCAACTCACCTGGGCCTCGGCCGCCGCGCGCCGCCGGTCCAGGGCCGGGTCCTCGCCCGGACGCCCGCCCGCCCGCCCGCCCGCGGCTCCTCGGACCGCTCCGCCCCGCCGCGCCCGCAGCTCCCGCTGCTCCGCTGCTCCCCCGCTCCCCAGCGCGCTCCCACTTCCGGGTTCCGGAGGGGCGTGGCTGAGGGCCTGACGCCAGCGCGCACCGGGGGCGGGGCGCCAAGAAGCCCCGCCCACCGCCCGGCGCTTGTCTCCTCCCGCCTCTGGTGGACGAAACCAAGTGTAAGGAAAGGGGAGGGAAGCGCGTGCGCAGCTCACACCCATTCTTCACTCAGCCGGCGCGCCCCTAGCCCTCGTCCACCCCTCCTGCAGTGACTCAATATGGTCCGACCCGCGGGGAGGGGCGGGGCCCTGCCTTTAAAAAGCCGGAGTTCTGGCGCTGAGCTTTGAGTGGAAGGCGGGAAAATGGCGGATTCCTCAGAGGGCGGCACTGGGTTAGTGGAGACGCGGCGGGTCTGGGTTTGTGGGTCCCACAGGGCCCTCCGTGGCCGAGGGCTGGGGCTGGCGGGCAGCGATGTTGGCGAGCAGCTGTGGATCCCACTCCCTGGCACCGTCCCGAGTGTGGCAGCTCCTGGCCTCTGCCCCGCTTCGGGAGCTTTGACGCTGGCCAGGGCCCCGGGTTCAAGTTCTGCGTCGTCGGCTTTGGTGCTGGGTGACCAGGGACCAATGGCTCAACCCAGTGTCTCGCGTTCCTCCGCTGCGTCATGGGCTGACGACGCCATTCAAGTTCTTTGAAGGCATCCTGGGAAGCATTTTCATTTTCATTTATTAACTTGTTTCAATTTTCTGACTTTAGTGATTTTTTTTTTTTTTTTTTTTTTTTGATACAGGGTCTCACTGTGTAGCCCTGGCAGGCCAGGAACGTGCGGTCCTCCTGCCTCAGCCTCCCAAGTGCTGGGATTGGGGGGTGTGACCACCACGCTAGGCTGTGTGAGGCCTTTTTATTTTATTATTGTTTTAAAATTTTTTTAATTTATTTTTGTGGTGCTGAGGGGTTGAACCCAGGGCCTCGCCCATACTTTGCAAGTGCTCCACCACCGGGCTGCAGCTCCAGCCCATTTTTACTTTTTAATTAGAGTCTAAGTTAGGCAGGCTGCATCCGGCTTCAAATTCGCCATCCTTCTGTCTCCGCTTCCTGAGTGCTGGGAATACAGGTGTGAGCCACGGTGCCTAGTGCTGTGTGAGGTGTTTGTTCTGTTTTGTTTTGTGTTACTTTGGGTTGAACCCAGGACCTCACGCTTGCATGGTTTGCAAGTGCTGTACCACTGAGCTGCACCCCCAGCCTATTTTTCTACTTTTTGAGACAGTTGTTGTTGTTAGGTGTCGTCGAGTGGAGTCCGACTCATAGCGATCCTATGTACAGCAGATCGAAACACTTGCCGATTCTGTGCCAGGCAAACCATCTTATTTATGTTTAAGCCCATTGTTGCAGACACTGTGTTAATCCATCTGGTGGAGGGTTTTCCTCTTTTCCGTTGACCTGCCACTCTTCCAAACATGATGTCCTTCTCCAGGGATTGTTCTCTCCTGAC
>VMDO01003367.1:0-18618 GCA_007922755.1 Pedetes capensis | reverse complement strand
TGACGCACCTTCGTCTTCAATGTGACATGTTTGCTTTTCAATACTCTAAAGAGGTCTTTTGCCACAGCTTTTCCTAGAGCAATGCGTCTTTGGATTTCTTGACTGCTGCTTCCATGGGTGTTGATTATAGAGGGGTCTTGCTAAATTATGCAGACTCCCTCAGGTCTTGAACTTGCGATCCTCCTGCCTCCGCCTCCCGAGTCGCTAGGATTACAGGTGTGCCCCACCTCGCCAGGTTATGTGTGAGGCCTTTTTAAAGACCCCTGAAACAGGGCCTGTCTCTTAACTGTGATTTGTGGTTTTTGATTCATATCAGCCACTAAAGCGTTTTGTTTATTCCTCCCAGCCGATTTATTCTATACTCTGCATGACTGTGTATAAAAACTTAAAGCAGAGTCCCGCACATATGTGCTTTGGGCTGGTGCACCTCAGGATCATAGACACATTGCTTGCGTTGTTAGATGTAGCATCTCTCTTTCGTAGTGGCACACATGGTCTCTTTTCCCTCTTGCCCTCAGCCCTTCTTTCTCCAGCAAGTGTGTTGCACGCCTCTCCCTTCTCTCTGGCCATCTTCCTGTGTCTACCTAAGGCACTTTTCCTTCTAATAGCCTGCTGAACTCTCCTGTTCTCTCTGGCTTTACCTTCCCTTGGGGAATAGAAATATCCCTAAGTTGGTTCACCCAGGGAACCCAGGTCTTTCCAAGTTTCTTTCCAGATTTACCTAACCTTCTCCACTTGCCTTCGTTTTCCCTGGAGGTGTGCTATCTTTTAATCCTGTCTGTATTCTCTACAGGATGGGAGTTAGCTCAGTTGGTAGAGCGCTGCTCTGCAGTCTGTGAAGTCCCGAGTTCGATTCCCAGCACGGCGAAAACGAAAACGGGAGAAGGCCGTGGCAATTCACTTGCAAGGCAATCCCGAAACAATCAGCCGTTGAAAACCCTAGGAGGGTCTTTGTGAGTCAGAAATGACTCGGCAGCACGTGACTAATCTCTACTGCCTGCAGCTATACCATTGCAGCATCCGGTCCCATCAGATCTTGGAAGCTAAGTAGTGGCGGGCCTGGTTAGTGCTTAGATGGGAGACTGCCTGAGAAAACCAGTGTTAGGTAAGGAGCCCAAAACCTGTAAACTCAATAGACCTTTATTGGTCTAGAGGCAGCTGCTGGGGCTGTCTCTAGCAAAGGGGAAGCAGCCGCTGAGGGAAGAAGGGGTGAGGCTTTCTCTGGCTCTCGATGGGAGGGGAAGGAGTAATTTTACACATCGCATGGGGATAGGTAGGAAGCGGGTGCACAGAGGGTTCTGATAAACTGGAATACTTGCCAGGCGAGGCAGACCTTGGAGTCAAAATTTCCGAGGGCTTTTTAAGACTAGGGGATAGTAGGTAGAAGGCCCCACCTTATAGGGAGGAGCCATTTTTGACAGGTCCTGCCCTAGCGGCAGGAGAACAAGGATGCTGGTCTCCATGGTAACCATGCGGTACCCAGCCTCCAAGAGCGCAAAGCCCCTTTGTGTGGCGCATGTGCAGAGCCAAGCTTTGGGGGGCACAGGAGACTCCAGCCCAGTGCACACCTAGGGCTCTGCGGGGTGGGGCGGTTCTCTGGGAAGAGAGAAGCCCCAAGCCCGCCTCACATTCCAGTGGTTTAGTTTTAGATTGATTGGGCGAAGGTCATCATCTTCTGTAAATTCTTCCACTGAAAAGGGGCAGTGAAACAGACAAGGCAATTCCTAGGCCTGTTAACAAGGGAGCAGCAACAAACTGCTTAGGCCTTACAGAGGCTGATGAACAGAAAGTGATTGGTTATTAGGAGCTATTTGGATTCCTGGAGTAAGGTAAATTAAGGTACAAGTCCCTGTCCAATTAGTAGGAAGACAAAGCTACGTGTCTGTCCCACAAAGGAAGATGATGCCTCGATTGTGTAAGCAGAAATTATTGATAGAAAAGAGAAGACTCCTCCTCTTCCTCCTCCTCTTCTTCCTCCTCTTCTGTCCTCTTCTCCTCCTCCTCTTCCTCCTCTCAGAATGTCATTTGTCATGTACCTGAGCCTTCCATGCGTTTTCTATCCTTCCACCCTCCCTGACCCTGTCTTGTTGCTTACCACATTTCCCTCATATGTAAAATGCCTCCCCCTCCCGGAGGCAGCTCTGTGTCTGGCTCACTGCGGCCTCCCCAGAGGCCTGCGACGGACACACGGCCCAAAGGCCCACACTAACAAGAGCAGGACGAAGAGTCCACTTAGGGGTAGAAGCCAGGACATCCAGGGCAACTGTGTAAACCAGGAGCCCCAGGAACCTGACAGCTGCTGGGGAACGTCTGAGGCCTTTCCTAAGAGTTCTTTTGCTCCGTCTCCGACCATCCCTGACTTGCTTGCATAGACACGGCATTTTTCTGCTGAGAACATGCAGGGGCCGTCTGAGGAAGGAATGACCCAACTCGGGACCAGTCTGAGGTCTCCCTGCTCAGCAGCAATCCCGCCTTCTGCAGGTCTCTACTCATTCTTTGCTCAGTGCGGGAATATTCAGTTCCACCCAGTGTGGCCCGTGTGGCCGTGGCTGTCACTCCTGTGGAGGCAGCCTGGCCTCACAGAGGCTGTCCTCAGGCGGTGGAGGAACTGGGCTGCGGTGGGAAAGCCCAGTCTCCAGCTGGCCCCGGACCACCCCGGCCTCTGTTTCTTAGACGGCAAGATGAATGAGGCCTCTCTGTCCTCTCTTACAGGAAGCCTTCCCCAGCCGCTCACAACACCCCGGGGGGTGCCAAGCCCAAGGGGAGAAGAGTGCAAGGTGAGCCCCACGAGGGGGATTTTAACCCGGCTTTGCTCCATCCACATTCAACCTCGCAGGAGTGGACGGACAGGAATTAAGTAGGGGAACATGAGTGAGCGGAGACACAGGCAGGCAGGGAGGGGCTGCCACAGCCACAGGGCCTGAGGGAAGGACAGCAGAGGCCCTCAGTGAGCGTGCACCGGAGGCTTTCACTTTCCTTCACTTGACCTTCCGTGACCGCAGCATCTTTGGAACTCTGTGGCTCCAAAGGACCTGCATACAGGAGGTGTCCTATAAATACTGAGTACACAGTAGGTGACCTGCAAGTGCTTTTCATCCAGTGGATGTCCGATGCATGCTAGAGGATGCTGAAGGATGGGGCTGAGAGGCGCAGAGGGCGTAGTTCCTCCTTTCCTGTGGCTGAGCAAGGAGGGCGGAGGGCAGATAGCGCCTCCTCTCTGGAGTGTGGGGTCCTGGCCACGCGCTGTGTCTTCATGGCCTGTTTAGTTTTGTTATAAACCAGTGGTGTTTCCCCCGCAGGTGGAAGAGTGGTCGAGTCCCGGTATCTGCAATATGAGAAGAAAACCAAAAAGGTAATAGAATCTTCCACTTCTGTCTGAAACTGTTCTGAACGTAGCTCTGACTCACTTTGAATTCTGGGACAAGTCATGCGAGCCAGTGCTGGTATGGTCTTGAAGGGAGGGTTTTGGGGTCTTTGGCCAGGTGCCAGAGGCCTGCAGTCCTTCAGGCAGAATCATGAGCACCTGTTGTGAGTGGCCACTTGCTTTAAGAATCCCTTTTGTAAAGCCATGACCTGTATGAAACGGTTGTTTTTGCCTTGCCACCCCATGCAACAGCCCTACTTTATCTGTAGGAGAAATATTCCAAGATGTCCCTCCCCACCACCCTCCACATGGATACCTAAAATTGCCCATGGTAGTGGCTTTAATCTGTCTCCTGTGCTCTGTGCCCTGTTGCCTACTTTGTGTCACCACTCTTGTGCTTTGGGATGTTAAGTAAAATCAGAGGTACTTGAACATAGCACTATGATACCATGACAGTCAGTCTAATAATGGAGATGGCTACGAAGTGATAGGTAACTGAGGGGAGGGTGGTGTATACCATGTGGATACGCTGGGTGTCGGGGTGATTTACATCCCAAGTGTGATGGTGTGAGATGTCATCATGCTACTCAGAACATTGTTTATTTCTGTGATTTTCCATTTTATATTTTCAGATCATGGATAAGGAGAGCTAACTATAATGCATTTTTCAGGATTATGAAGCAGTTCTGTCCATCTGTGCAGCACACAGTTCTTGGTGTGTGGCTAGCATTTAAAACAATACCTGCAGTGTTTTAGAGGAAAACGGTGGGGAAACCACATGCTTGAACCACTCAGTGTTAGAGGAAGAATTTAGTAAACTACTGTGTAGCCACATCATGAAACCTTTGCAAATAATGGCATCAACAATACTTAACTCTACGAAGACATACTTCCTGTGAGGTTTAGTGAAACCTGTCAGTAAATTACCCAGCTGCATGTCTTGTTTCAGTGAGTACCTGCTGAGCATATGGTGAAATATGGTTTATTCCTTCTGTTTTCTAAATCTTGATTTGTGATAGAGTTAAATATTCATTTCTGCTGCTTGTCTTTCTTTTTTCGTAGTACTGTGGGGTTGAACCTAAGGCCTTGCACATACTAGGCAGGCACTTCACCACTGAGCTACACCTCCAGCCCTCCTGCTGGGATTTTGATTGTATTGAATCCATGAATCGGTATAGGGGTAATGCTGTCTTAACAACACTGAGCCTTCAAGTCCATGAACATGGTATACTTCTCCATTTGTTTAGCTCTTAGAATTTATTTTTCTTTCATTGAGAGAGTTTCGCTATGTAGCCCAGGCTCCTTTTGAACTTGCTATGTAGTCCAGGCTGGCCTCAAATTCTTGTATTTCTTTCAACAGCCTTTAGAGTTGCTGGCACTTAGATGTTATGTACATTTTGTTTCGTTTATACCTAAGCATGTGGTGGTGGTTAGTGCTATTATACACGGTCCTTTTAATTTCAAGTTCCAAACTTGTTCATTGCCAAAAACATGATTTCTGTCCTTTTTATTAATATATATTATACAAAATAATGTGTTTTATTATCATTATTTCGTACCTGCATATAATGTACTTTGATCATATTCCCACCCCCATTACCTCTGTGATTGATGTACATTGGCTGTGTGTCCTGCAACCTTTGTATACCAGAGTTTTCCAGAGAGCCCTATATAAGAACCAGATTTCTTACACACTTATGTGTGCATGTGTATATGTGTGTGTAATTTACATTTATTACTTAAATATGTAGAGAGATTTATTACAAGGGATTGGCTTATGAGATCGTGGAGGCCAACAAGTGTCATGATCTGCCATCTGCAAGCAGAAGACCCAGGAAAAATGATGGTATAGTTTAGTCTAAGCCTAGAGGCCTGAGAACTAGTGAGGCTGATGGCTGATGATGTAAGCCTCAGTCTTACGGCAGGACAGGATGCTGTCATCTTGTCTCAGCTCTGTCGGGCAGGCAGGAATTCCTCTTTCCTTGACCTTCGTGTTCTGTTCAGGCTCCCGAGTGGTCAGATGGCGCCTGTCCAGGCTGGGGAGGCAGGCTGCTGAGTCCACCCGTTCAGATGCTCATCTCATGGGGAAGCACACACAGACGTAGTGTTAGGGTGGCATCTCCTGGCTGTGCAAGGTGACATGTGGAATTAACCATCACACTTGCCAAACTTTTTCCTTTGGATTATGGTTTTGAAGAAGTTTGGGTGTTTCTGTGAAAAATCATGTCTGCAAGAAGTGAGTTTTATTTTTTTCTTTCTAGTCTGCTTCTCTTTTTATTTCTTACTCTTGCCTAACCAATTCACTATGATGTTGAAGAATACTGTCTGCGGCAGGTGCGGTGGCCCCACCTGTAATCCCAGCAGCTAGGGAGGTGGAGGCAGGAGGATCCTAGGTTCAAGGCCAGAGGCACCCTGTATAACTTGGAAAGACCCTGACTCAGAATAAAAAGTAAAAAAGGAGCTCGGGCTGCAGCTCAGTGGTAGGGCACTTGCAAAGTATGTGGGAGGCCTTGGATGCATAAAGAATACCGTCTATATATTATAATATTCTGGTTCTTTATGATAGTTGTGAGGGCAGTGTTCTGTAAATTTCTTGCTTTGGGTGTAAGTTTTGAAGATGAACACTTAAATAAAAACTTGGTTTTTCCTGAAAACCAAAACAATATGTTCCATCTAGAAAACAAGCAAGAAGGCTGGGTGTGGTGGTGCACACCTGTGATCTCAGCACTTGGGAGGCTGAGGCAGGAGGATCATGAGTTCGAGACCAGCCTGGGCTACATATTGAGACCTTGTCTCAAAACAAACAAACAAAAACTCTAAGTATTGAAAATTATACCAAAAAATCAGTCGTCTGTCACCTCTGTGTCAAATACTCCCCACAAACCTTGTTTTGGTTTTCTATGTCCCGTGCATGTGGCTGTCCCCTTTTTGATAAAGTTAAGTTGGCACGTATATATGAGATACAATTTCAAAACTGCTGATCTCTCCCTTGCCTCCAAGTCAGCAGACACAAATGCTGCAGACCTCGTCAGCGCCCCTTCGGCTGAAGGGGAGCGGTCTCGTCCTCTGAGTGTCCCACGTTCCCCTGGCAGGCTCCTGCAGCAGACGCGTTCAGACCCGGTGGGAAGGTGGCTGAAGGCGGAAGGAAGGCCAGCCTGCTGCAGAAGAGCAGAGGTGCGGCACAGCCCTGGGCCTGGGCACGGCGGGCATGGGGGCAGCGGGGTGTCCAAGGGAGCTCCACCAAAGCGCCTCCTCGCCTTTCTGGGAAGTGTCAGGAGGAGGAGCCAGGCAGGGTCTGAGGTCAGGCCAGCCTAGGGGACTGTGGGCAAGGACAGTGAGGAGGTTACTTCCTTCCCGCGTGGCCCTAGAGCAGAGCTGCAGGGCCGTCGTGACGCTCTGCGGTACCACTTCTGGTTCCCACCTCTGCCTGCTCCCAGCCCTCTGCAGGCAGGACCCTGGGAAGATATGCAGACTCATGTCCCCGCCTGCGGCTGCCCGGGCTTGCTCTTCTCACCTCCCGTGGGGAAGCAGCGGCAGCACCTCCTAACCCCCCCTCCTAAAAGCTGCCACCAAAATGAAATGAAGAACTTTGAAGTTTTTCTCATCACAAAAGTGACATGTTCCGTATAGAAAATGGAAAGTGAGGACCAGGTCGAGGGCATCTTAGTCCTTTTTTCTGTTGCTATAACAAAATACCTGAGCTGGGTACTTCATTTTATTTTTTAATTTTTAAATTTTTTTTTTCTGTACTGGGGTTTGAACTCAGGACCTCACATTTGCATGCTTTGCAAGTGTTGTACCACTGAGCTGCACCCTCTGCCCTTTTTTTTTTTTTTTTTTTTAACGGTTTTGAGACAGGGTCTCGCTAAGTTACACAGACTACTTCTGATCTCGAATTTGCGATCCTCCTGCCTCTGCTTCCTGAGTCGCTGGGATGACAGGCGTGTGCCACCATGCCTGGCTGGTACTTCATTTTTAAGAGAGGTTTATCTAGCTCACAGTTTGGGAGCTGAAAGTCCGAGATCAGGTGGCTTTGTCCCACCTGTCAGGTCTCTGACGAAGGCCCCATGGTGGAAGGCGTCATAGGGGTGAGAACGTGTGCAGAAGAGAATGGCGTGATAAGACCGAAAGCCAGAGCAGTTTAGGGGCCAGCCTTGCTGTTTTTTGTTTCTTGTTTTGTTTTTTGTTTTTTCTGTACTGGAAGGCTGAACCCAGGCCTTGTGAATACTTTGCGCATGCTTTACCACTGAGCCTCACCCCAACCCCTTTCTTTTCTTTTTTTAATCTTGGGAAGGAGCCTCACTATGTCACACAGGCTGCTTCTGGCCTCAGACTCAGGATCTTCCTGCCTCTGCCTCCACACCTGGAGGTCAATTGCTGTATATCATAATGGTGGCTTTAGAAGTTTTGATCCTTGGGGGTTTTTTGTTGTTTATTTTTGCAATGCTGAGGACCAAGCCCAGGGTCTTGTACCTGCTAGGCAAGCACTGTGCCACTGAGCCACGTCCCCAGCCAGCCTTGCTCTTCTAACAGCCTACTGTTGTGGGAATTAACTGGGGTCCCGTGAGCTCTTCATCAGTCCTTTCCATAGGCCGTACCCCCAGTGGTCTAACCACCTCCCACCAGGCCCGGCCACTTAAAGGTTCCACCCCCTCAACACCGCCATACTGGGGACTGAGCTCCCAGAACTTTATAAGGGCTATGCTCAAACCACATCTGAACCGTAGTTGGAGCCCTCAGTCGTGATCTGCAGCTTTGATAGCTGTTCGCACATTTGGTGTTGCGTGCGAGTCAGTGCACGCATCCTAGAGGTCCGGGAGGCCACCTCCCAGTGGAACCCTTTCCTCTGGCTCTTGTCCCGCTGCTCCCACCCCTGCCCCTGCAGCAGTGGTGGGCAGCTCTTCTCACAGGGGTGATTCAGAACTCAGCCCACATCCCTGTCATTCCAGAAGCAGACAGCTTTGAGTCCCATTGGAAAAATTAAAGTACGTACTTTTACAACTTACATTTCCTGCTATACTATTTAGATAAAGAGTTATCAAACACTGTCTAGGCTAGAGAGCAAATGTGTCATTATTTTTGTGCAAGTATTTCCCTCCCTCCCCCCCCCTGAGAAATCCCAAATCTGCTTCCAGTGCCCGGCACTTCAGGTCAAGAATGCCCAGCCTGTGCTTTAAAAGTACATTCAAGTCGATGGCTCGAATTTCCACGCACGTTCCAGCCTTTCTACCTAGGACGAAATTCATCCCCCGGTGTTAGTGTGGTAAATCACGTTGTGCGATGGGGCTGACTTGGGGTTTCTACTTGGACAGCAGATGGCAGCGGAATCGGGAAGGAACCCCTGCAGTCCACGCTGCTGGAAGGGCATAGCATGGCCCCACTGGACCTGGACCTCTCTGTCATCAAGGGTAAGTTGGCCCTGTCACCCTCTGTCACTGCTGGGATTGTCATGGACTTTGGCAGGCTTCCAGAGTAGAAGACGCCCCAACTTCAACAGCTCTGCTTAGGTCTTTTTTTTTTTCAGTACTGAGGGTTGAACCCAGGGCCTCCTACACACTGACCTGCACCCTCAGCCTCATTTTTATTTTTATTTTATTTATTTATTTACTTTTTCATTTATTTTGCGGTACTGGGGGTTGAACCCAGGGCCTCGCGCTTGCGTGCTCTGCAAGTGCTGGACCCCTGAGCTGCGCCCCAGCCCTTTTCTTTTTCTTTTTTTTTTTTTGACCCGTTGAGACAGGGTCTCGCTAACTTATGCAGACTGCCTCTGGTCTCGAACTTGCGATCCTCCCACCTCCGTCTCCGGAGCCGCTGGGATGACAGGTGTGTGCCACGGCGCCCTGCAGCCTCATTTTTATTTTGAGACAGGGTCTTGCTGAGTTGCGCAGGCCGCCTCTGGTCTCAGTGTCCCGAGTGCTGGGATTATAGGCATGGGCCACCGTGCTGGGCACAATTCTTCAGCTTAAAAGTGGTGCAAAAGCAATACCTAGGCAATACAGACCGTACTTGGAATCGTAAGTTCGGGGCATGGTGGGGTCCCAGACATTACTGCTGAGCCTGCTCACCATGAAGGTGATGACAGCTTCCCCTCCCCGCGTGGCATGGGTGACGTGGGCCTCCCTGTGGCCCTGGTGCGCTTACCCCCCCCCCCCCCCCGGCCTGAGCGTCTGCGTGGCATTTCCCAGATGGAGAACGGCCTGGCTCAGCTGGAAGAAGGGGCAGAGAGGAGCCTGGCAATGGCGGGCAGAGAGCAGGAGAGGCTGCTAGAGCAGGCACAGGGGAGGAAGCCCAGGCTGCTGCTGCGGCAGGAGAGGCAGGAGCTGGCCGCCGTCCTCGATGCCCAGGTGGGTCAGTCGTGGGTGACACTCGGTGACCGCAGGCTCCCAGCAGGGGCGTCTCACGTGTCCTGGGAGGGGGCACCCCTGGGAGGGTTCCCCGCGCACCACTGCCACCTTGGCACCGTGCTTCTGACGTCGCGCACGTCCTGCCCCAGGCGTTGGTGTCCAACAGTGTGTCACAGGGGTGGACCATCCCACAGGCTGAGAGCCTGCGTGGAGGACCTGCCACTTCAGCCTGTGTGCACAGGGTCCACTGTGCTGGGCACAGTTCTCTAGCTCAACAATAGCGCAGAAGCAATATGCAGGCAGCATAAACTGTGCTTGGAATCCTGCGTTCGGGGCCCCTCCCTGGCTAGCGATGCACGGCCCGACTTCTCCATGGTGCTGACCGGCGGCAGCAAGCACAGCTCCCCGGCCATCCACGATCAGATCGGCCGGGGAGGGGGCGGGGGAGGGTGGGAACCCCCAGCCTCTGCAGTGCACTGTGCTGCTGAGCTGGGGCTCCACGGTCGGGGGATCAGTGTGTATCCCCCGTGATGTCTGGGTGGGTTTATCCGGGTGCACCTGCATGCCAGGCGAGAGGTGAGCAAACGCTTAGGATGCTTTTTCCGGCCCGGGAGGCGTGCAGCTGCGATCCCAGCCCTCGGGAGACTGAGGCACGAGGATCTCGAAGTGCAGGCCATCCTGGGCTACCTACCAAGACCCTGCCTCAAAAAAAATAAAATAAAATAAAATAAATTAAATAAATACAATGCTTTCTTTTTTCAATCTTAGACAAAAGCATGCTCAGAAAAACTTCGCTGCTGGATAAGACGATGTCAAAAAAGCCCAAGTCAGCGCCGTGTGCTGCCCAGCAGCAGAAGAAGGCAGTAAGTGTGGGAGTGGAAAAGCCCGCTGGCAGCAGCCTGGGGAGGTGGGACTTAGTGCCCGCCCCATCACAGCAGTCGCCTAAGGCCCCGGGGCTCCCAGAGCAGCTAAGACAGCTGTGCCCTGCGGATGAAAGTCAGGACCACAGACGTTCTTAGATGCCCTGCAGAGGCTTGGCTTCCCCAGGTACACGGAGTCCGTGGACAAGAGTGGAAACTAGCAGGGGGTCGTGTGGGGAGATCTGGCCGGGGCTGCGGCTCAGTGGTGAAGCACTCGCCGTGCACGTGCAGGGCTCTGGGTTTCATCCTCAGCACCGCAGAAGCACTTAAAAATATAAAGGTTTTGGAAGCCAGTGAGTACACATAGGCTCGGCTCTGCCCCTCCCAGGATATGGAGCTGGGCTTATACCCGTTTATCAGCAGCTGAAAGGATCTTAGCTTTGTTTTTTGTTTCTTTGTAAGGAATTAGAAATGATGGAGATGATGGAGTCCCAGACGTTACTGCTGAGCCTGCTGTCTGTGAAGGTGAGGACGGCGTCCCCTGCCTGTGTGGCGTGGGCAACGTGGGCCCCCACCCCCCGGCCTGAGCTTCTGCGTGGCATTTCCCAGATGGAGAACGGCCTGGCACAGCTGGAGGAGAAGGCAGAGAGGAGCCTGGCGCTGGCGGGCAGGGAGCGGGAGAGGCTGGTGGAGCAGGCGCACGGGATGCAGCGCAGGCTGCTGCTGCGGCAGAAGACGCAGGAACTGGGCGCCGTCCTTGATGCCCAGGTTGGCCGGTCGTGGGTGGCACTCGGTGACCACAGGCTCCCAGCAGTTGCCCCAGCGGGGGCGTCTCACGTGTCCTGGGAGAGGGCGCCCACGGGAGGGTTCCACGCACGTTGCCACCTGGGCACTGCGCTTCTGACGTCATGGATGACCCGCCCCAGGCATTGGTGTCCAACAGCAGGTCACAGGGCGAGACTGTCACAAGCTGAGAGCCCGCACAGAGGACCTGCTACATCAGCCCATGTGCACACGGTCCTCGGCACCTGCCAGTCCTACGAAGATACAAAGTGCGCAGGCCTGACCTGGAGGGCCCTGGCGCTGGCGGGGGCCGCAGTCAGACTCAGCGTTAGGAGATCAGCGTGGGGACAGAGGAGGCCATGCCAAAGAAAGACACTGAGCAAGCTTTGGAACCCCGGAAGGGCTGGTCAGGGGTCAGAGCACTGTAGCCAGTTTGTGATCTCCCCGTGGCTGCTGTAACTAGGTGCCACACCCGGGGGTCCCTGAACACATAGTACCATTTTCCCAGTGTTGCGGAGGCTGAAGGTCTGAGACAGGAAGTTGGGAGGCCCATCCTGTCCAAGGGCCCTGCCTAACAGGGCGCCTGCCCCGGGCCTCTCTCTCCGGCATGTGTGTGGCTCCGTTCCACATCTTCTCTTCTCGTGTCCTTCTTGTGTGTCTCTGTCTTTGAACGTCCCCTTCGGCTTTTTGTGACAGCGTCTCATCGTGTAGCTAGACTGTCCTGGACCTCGCTAAGTAGACCACATGTCAATCCTCTTGCCTCAGCTCCCTGAGTGCTGGCCTTAAAGGCGCGCGCCGCCACGCCCAGCTAAGTTTCCCCTTTCTGTAAGGGCCCGCGTTACTCTAGACGAGGCCCAGCTAAGTGAGGCCACGGGGACTCGGCTGCTTCTGTAAAGGCCCTGTCTCCAGCCACTGGGAGCCGCGGGGCACACCTGGCATCTGAGCAGCTTGAGAGGCAGGGGCAGGAGGACTGAGTTCAAGGCCAGAGGCAGCCTGCGTAACTTAGCGAGACCCTGTCTCAAAAGATAAGAAATAAACAAAGGGGCTGCCGGGCGTGGTGGCGCGCGCCTGTCATCCCAGAGGCAGGAGGATCAGAGGCAGTCTGCCTAACTTAGCGAGACCCTGTCTCAAAAGATAAGACATAAACAAGGGGCTGCCGGGCGTGGTGGCGTGCGCCTGTAATCCCAGTGGCTTGGGAGGCAGAGGCAGGAGGATCGCAAGTTCGAGACCAGAGGCAGTCTGCCTAACTTAGCGAGACCCTGTCTCAAAAAGTAAAAAAAAAAAATAAAAAGGGCTGCGGCTGCAGCTCAGTGGTCTAGCACTTGCAAAGCGTGCAAGCGCGAGACCCTGGGCTCAACCCCCAGTCCTGCAAATAAATAAATTAATTAATTCAATAAACAAGGGGCCGGGGCGCAGCTCAGGGGGAGAGTGTGTGCCCAGCCTGCATGAGGCCCTGGGTTCAACCCTCCAGTACTGCAAAAAAAAAAGAAAAAGGCTTTGTGCTCAGGTAAGGCTGTGTGCTGAGACACTGGTAGTTGGGAGGTAATATGAGTTGGTAGGCACAGTTGAGCCCGTCCCACCCAGTGCGTCCATGTGGACGCCCTGCAGCAGGCGCTGGGCCGAGCACACCCGGGGTCCCCGTGCTAACAAAGCTTGCAGTGGAAGGAAAGATCATCAAGTAAACAACTGGGCCGTTAGAAACCCCGGCAAGGACGTGGGCTGTATTTAGGGGTTGAGGTGGCCGTGCGGGGGCTCGACCTAAGCTGAGGGCCCGCAGTGAAGGGTTAGCCTTCCCCGGGCCCATCGTGATCCCAGTCAACAGCCCAGGCCTGGGTGTGCGCTCACGGTGAAGAGCCTGCTCCGCCTTGCTGTCTGCTGGACCATGGCTGGATGTGGGGAGGTGGGCCTGGGGGAGCCTGCTGCACCCTTAGAAGCCTCCTGGGGCCCTGGACACATCTGTCCTGTTGGGAATCCCCAGGGGACTTTGGAAGCCCAGTGCTGCGTCTTCACCCCACACACCTGGCTACACACTCGGTGCTTGCATACTGGCGCGTGGCTCCGTGGTGCAGCGCGTGCTCAGCACCCGTGAGGCCCTGGGGTCCCTCTTCAGCACATAAGGAAACCCCACGTCTGGGGCCAGCGACAGTGAGCTCGCGTCTCACGGCCACCTACCCCCTTGCAGATCGAACTGCTCAGCCCGTTGGAGGCCGTGGCCGGCCGCTTCCAGGAGCAGTACAGGACCTTGGCCACGGCCCTGGACACCACGAGGCACGAGCTGCCCATGAACGCCATCCACCTGGAGGGAGACGGGCAGCAGCTGTTAGGTAGGAGGCGGACGGAGCAGCGGCAGCTCTGAGGGCTGCGCCATGCCGCACGCTGGGGGCTGGCTGGTCAGCCACCTCTCAGGGATTGGAACACACAGCCCGCTGGAAGGCATTCTTGGGGGGCAGCCCGCAGTCCCCTGAGCCCTGCCCATGTGCCTTGGTGGTTGGGAGTTGAGATTTGGACCTGACTTGGGCGGTGAAGGCTCGGTCCCTAGCGCAGTGTTTGGAAGGGGACATTGGGAGATGCAAGGATCATGGGGGCAGGGTGGGGGCGGGGCCTGCTTGGAGGACAGGGTCCCTGGCATGGGCCTTGAAGTGGGTGTTGTGTCCCTGGCCCCTTCCTCTCGTAGGCTTTAAGTCATCTCTGGTGACTTTGAACGCCTGATGCTTTGTGGAACGCATTGTACACAGCCCTTCGGGTGTACTGCTTAGGGGTTCAGGACAAGGATCGAAGTCCGTGCATACTTAGTTCAGGCGCTATTTTTAAAACCTTTTCCATTCATGCTTGGCTGGGTCCGTGGATAAGGAAGGCCAACTGTATGGTTTGTTCACGGCTATTGTAAGAGCACTTTCCCTCCAGAGCCTTCCACTGTCTGTCTGTCTGTCTGCAGCAGACAAAGATGTGATTAGGTACCATTGGCGGGTCCAACTCATAGCAACCCTGTGTACAACAGAACGAAACACTCCCCGACACTGTTCCATGCCCGGCACTGTGCCAGTGCTTCTTTGCTATTCGTAGCATTTTCAATGGTGATTGTTTTGGTAGTGGGCTGCCAGATCCTTCTTCCATTTTTGTGGTGCTGAGGATGGAACCCAGGGCCTCTGAGGGTGCAGAGCAAGCGCTCTATCAGTTGAGCTGAGAAAATGTCCAAAAGAAAAAATGCAGTCCAAACCACGTGCTGTGATCTCAGCCACTGTCATCTGTGCGACTCAGGAGGCTGAGGCAGGAGGGTGGTGAGTTCTAGGCCAGAGGCAGCCTGCACAACTTAGCATGACCCCTTCTTAGAAAAAAAAAAAAAAGAAACAGAAAAGGAGGTGAGGTGTGGCTCAGTGGTAGAGCCCTTGCCCAGTATGTGCGAGGCCCTGGGTTCAACCCTAGTACTGGGGTGGGAGGTGGGAAGGCAGCCCAAGATTCCAAAGTGTGTTGCTGTATCTGCAGCCTCAGGCCAAAATGAGCTTGCATAAAATTGAGCTTTTTCTGGGGTGAAGTAGTGTAACTAAAGGAAAAGGTCAAGCGAGAGAAGAGGCTGATCTCATGGCTGTGAGATGAACACACACTGCCCGTTTGTTTCCTTTTTATATCGTGTTGCATTTTTATCAGCACCTAGGAGTCGTACGGAATAACAGGTTTCCTTGTGACCTTTTCACGGGCGTATGCAATGGTCTTTGATGGCGTTCATCCCCGTTACCCTTCGTGCTTGCCGTCCCCCAGTCCCTGGTGGGTTTTACTTTTAGCCTTTTCTTCAGTATAGTGTTTATTTACTCATTTATTTGCATATCACCACACGTACTTTCATACATACAGGGTCTCGCTGGGTGCCCTGGGTTGGCCTTAAACTTCTGGGCTCCGGTGATCCTCCTGCCTCAGTCTCCCAAGTAGCCGGGAGTGCAGGTGAGCACCTCTGTGCCTGGCCACATGGATTTCTTTTAAAAGTTGCTTCTAGTCTGGCTGGAGGACACCAGGCAGAGGCCCCTTTGTTGCACTTCTTCCTAGTCTCTGTTGAGGGCGTTCTGGGTCTATCCTGACGGCTTCCCGGATGGAGGCTGTGCCCCCGTGGTTTCTGCCCCGGGGTCCCAGGCTGTCTTCGTCTGTTTTCCCCTGCTATGGCGGAATGCCAGAGGCTGGGTGGTTCATGGCGGACACAAGCTTATGGGCTTATGATATGGAGGCCAGGACATCCAGGGTCCAGGTGCTGGCACCTGGCGAGGGCCTTCTTGCTGTGGCGTCTCAGGGCGGAAGGGGAAAGAGAGGGCAGAGAGCCTAGCAGCACACTCGCAGCCTCAGCCCTTCCTCCGCTCCCCCTTGCCAGGGCTGGGTCCCCCGGCTTCTGCCCCCCTGGCCTAATCTCAGGCCACCCAGCACCGTCACCTCAGGCTCCAGCACACGCAGACCACCGCACAGGCCCTGGGAGGAGAAGGCCCCGCTGCTCGGCGTGCCTTCCCCCAGCTCCAGCCGCCCGAGCGCCACCGTGGGGTGAGAACGTGTGCGGGGCCGCTGGGCACCTGCATGGCTGCCCCGGATACCCTGACGGCACCCCTTCTGCCCGTCTCCCACAGACGCTCTACAGCGGGAACTGAGGACCACCCAGCGGCTGCTGGCGGAGCTTGGCTGCGGGGACTCGCAGGTGGGCGCCCGGGCTCTCGACCTGCTCGGCGAGCTCAAGGACGTGACGGAGAAGAAAGACCTGGAGCTGCGGAGGTACCCAGGACACCCCTCTCCCTCTGTCACGTCCCGTGTGTGGTGCTCTGGGTGGCCTCGGTCGGTGTTTGTTCTGCTCTTTGCCATGCTGGAGAAGGAACCCCCGGCCTCGGGCGCGCTTGGCACGTGCTTCACCCCCAAGCTGCACCTCTGGTCCTCAGAAAATCCCAGAGGTGGAAGATGGCCTCCGGCCCAGGTGGGGCCCAGGCCCTGGGTGGCAGTGCCGTTTGAGTGGCGCCAGGCCCTGCAGGGCAGAGGGCCAGGCCGACAGGGTTGCCGGCGAGCTGCTGTCCTCCCTGACACCTCCGGGTGACAGAGCGGCTGGCAGGTGTCCTTGCCGTCTGTAGCATGGAGGAGTCTGACCGGGAGCACCCCGAGTAGTTTTCTTTTTTCCAGCCCCTTCTTGAGTCGGGTCTGAGATAACAGGGTGCTGGGTGTAGGTAGGACCAAAGCCGTCACTGTGGCCCTCAGCTCACACAGGGCCAGGGTCCAGCAGAGGATGGAGGGGACAGGGGAAGATCTGACGCCCAGCTCTGAGGAGCATGTAGGTTCCCGGGCAGCAGGAACAGGAAGCTTTCCCATTCAGTTCCCGTGAAATGAGGTCTTACTGTGGGGCCTGGGCTGGCCTCTAATTCACGGTCATCCTGCCTCAGCTCCCAAGTACCAGGATCACAGCGTGCACTCCAGCACCCGGGGGGAGGAAGTTGGGCTTTTTGTTGTTGTTGTTGTTGTTGTTGTTTAAGTGGTACTGGGAGCTGAACCCAGGGCCTCGCACCTGCGTGCTCTGCAAGTGCTGGACCACTGAGCTGCCACCTTCAATCCATTTTTTTACTTTTTGAGACAGGGTCTCACTAAGTTACGCAGACTGCCTCTGGCCTCGAACTTGCGATCCTCCTGCCTCTGCCTCCCGAGCCGCTGGGATTACAGGCATGCACCATCTCGCCCAGATAGAGGAATTTCTGTGACTGTTTTTTTGGTACTGTTCTCAGGGACTTTCCTGACGGGGTCTCTTTGGATAAAATGTCCACCGATGCTTCCCCAGCGAGCACACGGGTGATAGAGGAAGGCACCTACCCCTCCCCAAGGCCCTTGGCTACCCTCAGAGGGCGCTGTTCCCCTGGCTGTTGGTGACAGGTGGCGAAAAGCCTTCATTATCCTCTTCCCCCTGCAGGAGCTTTGCCGAGGTGCTGCAGCTTTCTGCTGAGGCGACCAAAGAGGCGGCCTTAGAAAGCCAGGAAGTCTGGGAAGAGGCCCAGGGCCTACCAACTGTCAGCAACTGGTACTTCCATCCAGACGCGGGCTTTGGAGGTCCTCAGGGAGAGCCGAGGAGCACGGGCACCTCTGGAGGACTCGAGGTCTGAGCCCCGTGGACCCACACGCAGAACAGGCCCCCGACCCGAGTGGAGACCTTCCTTGGGGCTAGGACCAAGTGTAAATAAAACCTTTTGTATTTCACGCACGCCTGAAGGTAACGATTCTGTGCGTGGGGCAATTTCACGGTGGGGAATTTTCCATTGACCATGTTGGCACTCAAAGCGTTCCAGAGCCTGGCAGTCACAAGAGGAAACGGCACTACGGTGTGCGGGCACTAAGCTAGGGTGCCGGGGAGGTTGGAGAGTCAGCGCATTGCAGCTTCATCGCCGGGTTTGTCCGGGCGTGGGCTGAGGAGCACGCGGGCTGTTGCTGGACAAGCAGATGGACTTATTTTTCCCGTGCTGGGGATGGAACCTGGGCCCTCCTGTATGCTCAGCAGACACTGGAGACGGAGACCAGGGCCTCACGCATGCTCACTAAGCGCTCAGCCGCTGAGCCCCACGCCCAGCTCGAGGTCCTGGTTTCACAGCAGAACCTGGGGGAAGTGGCTCCGTATTGGTCATAATATTCACTCCCATGAAGCAGGCAGGTCACCCTCTCCGCGGAGAGCCCATTCCAACATTCCAGTCTTCAATCTGACACCCAGCCCTGTGGCCCCAGCCACCAGGGAGGCTGGAGCAGGAGAATTCCAAGTTCGAGGCCAGAGGCAGCCTGGGTAACTCAGAAGGCCATGGCTCAGAAAAGAGGCTGGGGGTGCAGCTCAGGGGGAGAGAGCCTGCCGAGCACGCGTGAAGCCCTGGGTTCAACCCCTAGTATCGCACACGCACAGACACACGCACACCCCTTATTTTGGTCCTGGAGGTGTAATATCCAATCTGGAGGTGCAGGCTCTGGCGAGGCCCCCCTGGGTTGTCTCCCTGTCTTCACAGAGCCACAAGGTTAGCCCGGTGTGTTGGCCACGCCTGTGATCCCAGCACTGGGGAGGATGGGGCAAGAGGATGGCGAGTTCCAGGCCAGCCTGGGCCTCACGAGACCCTCTCAACCTCACGAGATCTCGTGTCCAGGTGGGGGCGGAGCCAGGCCGGGTGGCCTGTGATCTCAGCACTCCAGAGCCTGAGGCGGGAGGATGGCAAGTTCCAGGCCAGCCTGGGCCTCGCGAGACCCTCTCAACCTCACGAGATCTCGTGTCCAGGTGGGGGCGGAGCCAGGC
>VMDO01003366.1:128804-144917 GCA_007922755.1 Pedetes capensis | reverse complement strand
TAGTAAAAGATAGAGAAGACTTGGATGGGAAACTTAGATAGGAAGGGGGGAGGGGGGAAACATAGAGGAGCGTAAGGGGTAACCTATATGAATAATGCTTATCAAATTGCATATATGAAAATTGTCACAACGAAAAGCATGTCAAAATGAATCACATTATGATGTACATTAAAAATTTCTAATAAAAAAAAAAAAAGAATTTCCTTTTGTAAATGAAATAGTAAGGTGGTTTATAAGGAATGTTTTTTAGCTTTAAGAATGACAGAGGAGTACTGATAAGGTTAAACTGAAAGGTCACATTTGTTATTGTCTTAAGAATTTGCTGTTTCATTTGCTGTTTTAATACTTTTATTTGAGCTATCTCTGAGAAAAGGGATTATTACCTCTGTGAGTAATCTTCACAGCATTTTCTCTTCTCTTCTCTTTTTTCTTTTTATTTATTTATTTATTTCCAGCAGTTGTGTTGAAACTCTTGACTCTCAAAGAATGAGGAATGTAAACTAGATCCCAGCATAGGGAGCTTCTTTCTTTCCTCATGTCCTCTTAATCTTTCTTTCCTTCTTTCCTTCCTTCCTTCCTTCCTTTCTCTCTCTCTCTCTCTCTCTCTCTCTCTCTCTGTCTTCTCTCTCTCTCTCTCTCTCTCTCTCTCTCTGTCTTCTCTCTCTCTCTTCCTCCCTTTTCCTTCCTTTCTTCCTTTTCTTCTTTCTTCTTTCTTTATTTCTGATAGTAGGGGGTTGAACCCAGGGCCTAATATATGCTAGGCAAACGCTCCACCCCTGAGCCACACTCCCAGCCCCTTTTTTATTTTTTATTTTGAGACAGAGTCTCACTAAATTGCAGACTGCGCCTGGCTTTGTACCTGTGATCCTTCTGCCTCAGCCTCTCTAGTACTTGAGATTACAGAGGACTGTCGTCCCTTAATTTTCCCTGTCTTTTTATTGTGCCTCAGTAATAAGATTGGAAATTAGTCACACCCATTTAAGAGAGGAAAATGCTAAAGCTCAGGAAGTTCAAGAATGTTTCCATTATTAGATATGGTTACTTGATTGTGGAACAAGAACCAGAACCCAAGTTTTCTGAGCTTTATTCTAGAACATTTTCATACTCCATTTGTTCTCATTTGAGCTTGAGTGTCACATCTGATAAGGACACAAAAGGACTTTTGTAAGTTAACGGTAGCTTTCTTCTAATCACTTCTCATGCTTCTATCAAAATCTAAGGAGAAACTATGAGATGCCAAGTTTGGATAACTGATGAAAGTACTTGGCCATCACGTGGCTTGGTAGGGTCTGTGTATGTGTATGTGTGTTCAAAATCTCCCAAGAAAGAATCTCCCTATAAAGTTATTTTCAGAAAGAGTGTAAGCACTCTGCTGGTTGGGTTTCAAGAGAGTCAATGCCGGTGTGTGAAAACAATACATATAAAGTGAGAAATTAGGCAAAACATCATACGCTATACCTTATGCCATAGATAATTTCTGGTCTGGTGCCTAAAGCAAAGAGGAAGTTGCAGTGTTCTCCCCTAGAAGGAAAACAAATTGACCAGGAAGTAGTGACTTATGAGTAGTGTGTCAGAGCATTTTGGTTGCTGTAACAAAATATCAGAGTAGATGGCTTAGAAACAACAGCAATTTATTTCTCCCAGTTCTGGAGGCTAGAAAGTCCATGATCAAGGTGCTGACAGATTCAGTGTCTGTTAGGCCCCATTTCTGGTTCACTGTGTCTCACTTGGCAGAAGAGGTAGGAGGGCTTCTGAGGCCTCTTTTATAAGAGCACTAATCATATTCATGAGCTGGGATTTAGCTCAGTTGGTAGAGCGTTGCACTGCAGTCTCTGAGGTCCTGAGTTCAATTCCCAGCATCACAAAAATGGGAGAAGGACCTGGCAATCCACTCCCAAGGCAATTCCGAAACAGTCAGCCATTGAAAACCCTATGAGGGTTGCTATGAGTCGGATACCTACTGGACTGGGCGGCACCTAACAACAACAACAATCATATTCATGAGGTCTCTGCCCCCAGGAACTAATCCTTTCTCAAAGGCTTCCCTTTCTAAAACCAGCACCCTGGGGTTAGCATTTTAATATATGAATTTGGGGACAACACATTTAGACCATAGCAAGTAAGAAGAGAATAAAGCTTTTCTTTTGCCATATCTTGATTCCTGGGCTGTCTGATATTCTGGCCTCTGAACACAGCAGCAGCAGAGGTCTCAGTGGAACCAACTATAGCGTCATCTGCTGGCCCAATTCAGGTACCAATACCCGTGAGCTTGCTTGTCCTCCACACTGACCCAGGGGAGGCCCCCTGAGGGGCACAGCATCTCTCTATGGAAAGGTCAGTGGTGTTAGGCACTAAGATCACCCTTACTCTGTTCTCATGGAGTTCAGCTGTCATCAACAGCAGCCAAGGTCTTTCACGTGTTACTGTGCCCCTTCCTGGGGAGGTAAAATTAAGAAATGTGCAAATCTGTAGGCTTGCTATAAATAGAAAGCACAGGGGATACTTTGTGCCTTCTTGTCCTTATCTAAACGTAAGGGTATAAGTAAGCTGTCAGGTTGCTGGTGCTAGGAATTATGAAGCTTTGGCACTTGGTTGCCTCCAGCCCTATCTTTTCATGAAAGAGGTACAGATGAGCCCTCACACCAAGCTCAATATTGAATCACTGGCAGTGTTCAACTGTCCTACTAACAGCAGTGAGGGCAAGCATTCATACACACTGCTGCAGGGAAACCTCTAAGGGTGTGGTGTGCAAGACTCTACAAAAATATTACAGGTCCCAAACTCAGAAACTGCACCATAGCTATCTACTTTATAGCTTCAGGTACCAATTTACATGCAATAATTCATATTCCACCAAATAAATCCCTGGCAAACAAAGTAATGCAAAAACACATTTCCTGCTGTCAAGAAAATTTCTGGCAAAATTAATCAACCATTCATCCATTCAGGCTCTTTGCATACCCTTTTGTCAAAGAGGGAATACTAAGAGATTTCTTTTCTCTTCCATGCACTCATTTCAATGAATTGAAGAATCCATCAAGCTTGAGTTGATTTATTGAACTGTCTCTTAGCTCAGCAGTACAACTACAGCAAATGAACTGATAACTTCTCCTAAAACCAGCAGTGATTTGATTCAACAATATCTGATTTATTTAACTCTTTATAATTCCAGATTTAACTTATTCTTTAATTTCAAAACAGCACAAGTTTTTGGATAAAACTTGCATATGTGCATACATTACTTTGTGTCCTGATAGCAGTGATTCAAACATCTAGATACTAGGACCTTTTCCTTTAAGAGACTTCTAACACACATTTAAATTAGATAGTTTTTTTTTTTTTTTAAGGATTTACTTAAGGACCTATAGCCTTTTTCTAATGTAAACCATTAGTTTTGGTGGTTAATGTTCAACATTAACAATGGCTGATCTGTCACTTCGGTTTAAAGCACTAAAGACACATGGACTGCTTACTTTTGTATTTATCTTAATCATTCTACCAGGTAAGGAGAAGCACTATGAGGAGGGGGATTTAAGCCAGGAACATTAGAGAGAAACCAGGCAAACTGTTTAAACATGGGTTTTAACACCAAGGCTCGTCCACTGAGCCCCAGAGAGCCCATTTATCACACATCAGCTTTGCATTTTCCTTTGTAAAGATGTATGACCTTTGCCTATTAGATTTCATTAACGGGGCACCATACAAGGCTTCTTTGCACATGGCAGGATAGAGAGCTCGGCATCCTCGCCTGAAGGATTTGTAGGAACAAGCTCATCTTCAATCTTTGTCCCTGGGAGGCACTTTTAACACCTGCCAACCACAGCACTATCATCAGAAAAACATTTAGAGATTTATCTTCGGGCTGGTAATTATAAGAGATAATTTGTTTGGAGTATGGATAAAGTTGGTCTAGCATAAACAAACTAGAGGCTCAAATTACACCACGAACATCATTAACTATTGATTTAACCACTGCGGGTCTGCAAGCTCTCTGATACTCTGGGTAGATGGCAGGTTCCTAAGTTGCACTCTTTGCCCAAAATGTCATGGGAGTTGAGGGGTGCATTTCAATGTATACTCAGAGACATCTTGGTTTTCATCATTTGCCTTCTTCTGAGGATCCCAATTTTATATAACCTCTGTTTAGAACTCTGAATTTCCAAAAGGTAAATTAAAATGAAGTCAGGCAAAAGGGACACAGAAAGTAGGTTAGTGGTCCCTACAGCTAGGGAGATGGAGAGAATGCTAGTGGGTTATTGAGTTTCTTTCTGGGGTAACAAAATTGTCTAAAGCTAGATAGTGGTAGTACTTGCACAACCTCTCAATATACTAAAATTACTGAATTATATATTTCCAAAGGATAAATTGCATAGCATGTAAATTATGTTTCAATAAACTTGCTATTTTTTGTAAAGAGTTGTAGGTTGTCTAATAATCCTGTTTTATAATTCGAGATACTTTGCCCTGGGAAGTTTTTTAGAGGGATGGAGTCAAAGGTATTATGTGTCACAGACCACTTTTTTACCTTTTAGATCCCTTTGAAAGTCTTTGAAAGATGTTATATCTTATCAGAGCCTCACAAGTACCCTTGTGAAGTAGGTAGAGTTGGTGTTTGAACCTCAGGTGTGTTTTTTGTTTGTTTTGTTTTGCTTTTCTGTTTTTGTTTTTGTTTCTGAAGTGCTGAGAATTGAGTTGAACCCAGGGCCTTGTACATGTAAGGCAAGCCCTGTACTCCTGAGCTACAGCCCCAGCCTTGAACCTCATTTTATAAGTAAGGAAACTGACATGAGGAAGAGCTAAGGGTTTAAGGACCTCAACCAAAGGACATCATGCATGGATTCCTTCATGTATTCCATTATTCTCATCTTTTTTCCTGCATGGGACACCACGTCATGGAAATGAAACAGAATACTAAGGAGGAAGATGAAAAATGTCATGGACAAATCTATAGTATTCATGAGAATAAATGTTAGAGCACAGAATAGAATTTCTGGTTCAAGTACTAGCTACATGTAACTCAGCGCTGTCTTTAAGTAGTTATGTTGCTCACTGTGAGAAGTTACAGCCTCAAGCTCTCAATTTAAAGCAGTGCCTATACACACACTAAGTATTCAATAAATGGCACTATTAATATTCTTTAATGCCATCATTAATACTAGCAGCAAAAGGATGGGGGTGGCAAGCTCCTTTGAGACTTTCCTAAATACTGGTCTATAATTTCTTAGCAGAAGTCCATGGGGCCGGTGATATATTTAGTTATTCAGAATATTTTTATTTGAGAAAGGTAAAATGGTGTTTATAATGTAAACTTTGTGTCACCCCCAGTGGAGCCTAGGCAGCCCCTCTAAAATGCACAAATACAAATGCAACAAAATGTATTAAGAGTTACAAGTAAAGACCATAAACAATAGGTCAGAATTTGCTGTCAAAGATTTTCAAAAATGTTATGGTTTTTAGAGATTTTTGAATTTCAGAATTGCAGAAGGGGGATTGTGGACTAGAACTAATTCTCAATAAAATGCTAAATATTGAATGTGCATTGTGGCTTGAAAGAGCAAGAGTCACTTCTAATTATATGCTGAGATAACTTCAGAATTAGGCATTGAAAGGGCATCTGGTTGACTCCCCAACAGGAGTCAATTCAAAGATGAGAGCCAAAAATCATTAAAGTATAATCTTATTAATATGAACTCTACTAATTAATTCAAATGGTAGACTGTACAAAATTTGCGCTTACTTTCTCAAGGAAAACATTTAGTGGTACCCAAACACAGCAAAAGGAATATTTTACTTGATTAAGAATTTTAAAACACTTTATATTTAATTAAACATTTTAACAATTAATTGAAAAGAAAATTTTTGTATTTAATTAGAAATCTGTCTTAGAGATCCAGGTTGTTGTTTGTTGTTATGTGCTGTCAAGTCAGTTCCAACTAGGGTAGTGACCCTAGTACAACAGAATAAAACACTCCCTGGCACTATGTCAGTGCTTTTCTGGTTCACTAGCTTATTCATATAGTTTTCATAGGGTTTTCATCGGGCTGATTGGGGATTGTTTCCAGAGTGGGCTGCCAGGTCCTTCTTCCATTTTTTGTGGTGCTGGGAATTGAGCCCAGGGCCTGAGAGAGCATAGAGCAGCACCCTACCAACTGAGCTAAACCCCAGCCCACTGGTGGTCAAGGTAGATAACCAAAATTCCTCAGGTTATCAGGGATCTGTTTGCTGATTCAAGTCTTTTTTCCTTTATTTTTTATTTTTTATAATATATGTTCTTGAAAGTTTGAAAACTTATTATAATTTCAAAATAATATCTAATTTATATCTCATTTATACTGATTTCTCTGAAATTTATTTAAATTGGTGAGATTTGAACTCTATACCAAATGAATTCTTTGCTAGATCTAGCACCATGTTAAGACTTCAAAAGTAGGGGCTAGAAGTATAGAGCTCAGTGGTAGAGCACTTGCCTAGCATGTGCAAGGCCTTGGCTTCAATCCCCAGAACTGCAAAAAAGGAAAAGAAAAATTTCAAAGCTGATTTCTAGTCAAGATTTAATGGCATAGGCTACACTCACAAAAACATTAAAATTAATCTATTTATGTACGTGAACCGGACAATTTCATGAATTATATTTGTCAGTCATACACAAATATGGCCTAGCCATGCACTATTGATGTTGGTAGTACTTATTTCTCTATCAGTTGGGTTTTTAGATCAAATACACTGGCAATATTATTTCTCAAATACCTCAGGACAATGTTTCTTTTTATGTGATCCTTCTTTAGCTACAATATTGTCACTGTGATCTCTCCTGAAATTATGAAGATAAATTTGGCATAACCACAAAAAAGAGTGTCATGGGGTAGATGCTGGCTAACAGTATTGGTTAAGGGAGAAGGGTGTGGCAGCCTATTCCTGAAACAACCCCGAAACAATCAGCCATTGAAAACCCTGTGAACAGCAGAGAAGCACTGACATAGTGCTGGGCATGGCACAGTATCAGGGAGTGTTTCATTCTGTTTTACATAGAGTCGCTACCAGTCAGATCTGACTTGACGGCACCTAACAACCACAGTAATATCATTGGCTAATAACTTCATGAATCAGAGTCTAGAAAGTATGAATAGGAATTTAACATATAACAACGTGGTGTTTCAAACTCACTGGGAAATGGGCGTTTTTTAATTAGTAATTTTTAATGTACAACTTAATGGATCTCATTATAAATTTCCATACATGCATTTCATTGTACATTGAAATGGGTGTTCTGACTAACAAATGGTCTGAACATAATTGGTATACATCTGTAGAAAGAATGTAGAATTAAATTCCAGACAATTTAAAGACCTAAACATAAAAATGGTAAATATAAACTATTTGAAGAAAATCAAGGAGCTTATGTAATCCTATACCTGGTAGAGCTTATTAAGAACCAAAAAAAAAAAAAAAAAAAAAAAAAAAAAAAAAAATCTCATGAAGGGAAAGAGACATATGTAAATCTATAAAATATGAAAACAGTGTGTTAATATATATCATAAAGTATTTAAATGATGGACTTGGAAAATCCTCTGCAATACTCATGGTAAGCAAACACTGATCCCCAAGATATACAACCTTTAAGAAAATTAATAAGTAAAAAGAGCTAGACGCGATGGCACACACCTGTAATCCCAGTGGCTCAGGAGGCAGAGGCAGGAGGATTGCAAGTTCAAGACTGGAGGCAGTCTGTGTAATTTAGTGAGGCCCTGTCTCAGAAAAAGTAAAAGAAAAAATGGTTGGAGGGTGCAGCTCAGTAGTACAGCACTTGCAAAGCATGCAAGCACGAGGCCCTGGGTTCAACCCCCAATACCACAAATAAATAAATAAATAAATAAATAAATAAATAGATAGAAAGGAAGAAAGAAAGAAAATTAATTAAAAAAGGCAAACAATTGAACTGAAAAATAAGCAAAAGATATAAACATGCAACCGAGAGAAGACAAAAGCATATGGTCATTGAATATATGAAGATAGGTCCAATCTTATAAGTGATTGAAAGGCAAATTAAACACTAATGAGACACCATTTTTACTATGAGATATCTAAGATTTTAAAGGAAGAAAAATACCTAGAGCTGCTGAGGATACAGGAAAATAGTTCCCTCTAGCTGAGAACAGTCAGGCACACCTGTAATTCAAGCAACTCAAGGCGGAGGCAGGAGCATGGTGAATCCAAGGCTAGACGCAGGCTACATAATTTAGTAAGACCCTGACTCAAAATAAAAGATAAAAAGTGGGTGAGGAGTGCAGCTAAATGGTAGAGCACTTGCAAAACACGCGTGGATTCAACCCTTCAGTACAACCAAAAAAAGAAAAAGAGAAGAAAGGAAAGAGTTCTCTCAGTGGGGGTCACAACAAATTTTTGGAAAATAATCACTATGGTATTAAAATAAACTATAGCTTATGAGGTTTGGGGTTTAGGTCAGTTGGTAAAGTGTTGCACTGCACTCTCTGAGGACCCAGGTTGAATTCCCAGCACTGCAAAAATGGGAGCAGGATGTGGCAATCCACCCCCGAAGCAGTCCTGAAACAATCAGCTATTGAAAACCCTATGAGGGTCACTATAAGTCCCAACTCATAGGCACCTAATAACAACAACATAACTTATCAACCAACCATTTAATGGTTTTAAGAAACTACATTATAGAACAAAAACAGAAATTACAAAGATGTATGCATGAGGATAATTATGCAACCATGTTCATGGTGGCAAAAAAAATTTGTAAACAGTTCAATTGTTTCCATAAAGAGACAGTCATTTCTATCCAAATATAGCAAGGAGTATCATGGTGATATTAAAAGACTGAGTTAAATGTAGGCCTTTGGGCTAGAGATATAACTCAGTGGTAGAACACTTGCCTAGCATGAGGCCCTGGGTTCAATCCCTGTTAAGGAGATATATGTATATGTGCATGTGTGTGTATATATATACACACATATATAATATATAATATATGAATATATAAATATATATAATATATAATATATGTGTATATATGTATATATGTATATATAATATATAATATGTAATATATAATTATATATAAAATATAATATGGGCTGGGATTTAGCTCAGTGGGTAGAGCGCTACGCTGCAGTCTCTGAAGCCCCGAGTTCAATTCCCAGCACCGCAAAAATGGGAGAAGGGCCTGGCAATCCACTGCCAATGCAATCCTGAAATGGTCAGCCATTGAAAACCCTATGAGTGTCGCTATGAGTCAGATACCGACTCGACGGCACCTACCAACAACAACAACAACAATATATAATATATGGGGCCAGGATTTAGCTCAGCTGGTAGAGCGCTGCACTGCAGTCTCTGAGGTCCCGAGTTCAATTCCCAGCACCGCAAAAATGGGAGAAAGGCCTGGCAATCCACTCCCATGGCAATCCCGAAACAGTCAGCCATTGAAAACCCTATGAGGGTCACTATGAGTCGGATACCGACTCGACAGCACCCAACAACAACAACAATAATATATAATATATGTATATATGCATATATATTATATATATAATATATATATAATATATATTATATATATATAACTTTCCCCTAACATATTAAGAAGAAAAAGAAAACCCAAGAGTAATGTGTATAGTTGTCAATATTAGGTGCCATTGAGTTGGGTCTGACTCATAGTGACCCCATGTACAATAGAATGAAACACTACCCAACAGTGTGCCATGCCCGGCACTATTGCCAGTGATTCTCTGCTATTAATAGGATTCTTGATGTCTGATTGTTTCAGGAGTGGGTTGCTAGGTCCTTCTCCTAAGCCTATAGCACCTGATATCCCCAGGCAGTCTCCCATCTAAGAACTAACCAGGCCCAACCCTGCTTAACTTCCGAGATCTGACAGGATTGGATGCCAGGGTGGTACTACTATAGATAATGTGTATAGTATGATCCTATAATTAACATAACTATAATTACATATGCCGTAATTTCCTATACATATTTACATACATACATATATGTCTGTATGCAAGTGTGTACACAGAATTAGCAGCTTTATTTCCTTTGGGGGAAAGTAGTTGAGGGTGTATGGGTACAAGATAATTTAGTAAATATCTCTTTATCAATTTTGTATCATTTTTCTTAATAAAATAAGCTTGTATTATTTTTATAATTTTAAGTATATGATAAAGGGAAAATGAGAGAATAATGAAACGAACTATGAGTTTGTCTTTGTTTTCCACTGCAAAGAGTCTGGATAATATGCTCAAGTTTGTCTAAGTGCACTAATAAGCACTAGTGGTTATGAGAATAACTGAGACGCCTTCAGCAACTCATTTGTTAAACAGTCAGTTCCTTCTGAACAAAATGCAAGTTATTATCTACCCAAACAAGAAAACAAGCTGCAGATGTGTCTCCTACGCCAAGTTCAGAGGCTGTGTTATAATCATTTATTCGGCTGGCAAATACCCTTGTAAGATTTAAAGTGGGCAAACCAAACACTCCAAGGTCAGAGCAATACAAGGAGTGAGAGCACTAGATGAGCGTTCAGGGAGAGTTCCTTCCAGAACTGAGGTGGACCAAAGAAGACTTCCATTAGTGGGGAGATGCCCAACTGACAATGGGATGGACAGCAAGGGTTTCGGGGACTTGAGGGATTATACATATGAGGTTTTGCCTACCCCAAGGGGGCTGTCTGCTTGTCTTATTTCTGTGCTTCTCTACAGCTGTCTGTAATTGTCCACTTGCATGCTCAATTTTATATCAAAGGAGTCCCCATACACCACCCCACTCCAAACCTTGGAGGTGGGGTCAACTATGAACTGAGTGAGACTGTTAATCTGGTTTACATAGGCTCATCCTAGAATTGCCTTCTGAATTCCCACACTGTTCTTCAGGGCACGACTGTAATCTTTCTTTCCTCCCCTATCCCACACCCTACCCCTGCTATAAATCCCTATTTGTTTAATCCTCCTTGGGAAAGAAGCTCTGATCCTTGCATCTCATCCCAGGGTAGCTGGTAGCCTGTTCACCATGCATTCATGGATGCTTTGTTTCAATCATCTTCTGGGACTCTGCACTAATCTACCTTGGACTTGCAGAGACCAGATAAAAGGATGCTGCCCACCATCCTGGGCACTGCGGCACCTTTTCAGTGGGCTCCTCATAGCTTGGCCATCTACATCTAGAAGGGCTTGTTCTCTAGGAGGTTGACGATCAAGTCCTTAACCTTCCATACCAAGTTGCTTTGTGGCCATAAACTCATTGCCTCGATGGACCTTATTTTGGCTGACAGTCGCAACTCTCCATAAAGAGGACAGAAAACAGTAGTAGGTTCTTATTGCTTTTGTCTGTCCAGCACCTCTTCTCCCCTGCTGCTAACAGACTCTACTCACAGAGAACACAAGGATGGGCACGGGATCCAGGTTAGACTAAGCATACACAGCACCTCACTTTCATGACCCTGGTGACAGGGAAAGGAGAACTACAAGCATCAGGCAGTGTCCTGTGGGCTTGGACAGAGCAGCCTTTTTCTCCAATGATGAGACTTTCCTATCTTTCCCACCTTCTGCAGCTATCAACAATCCATGTGCCCTGAAGGGGAGAATGACGCCACCCCAGAGGGAAGCAGGGTGTGAAACTGTGATGTATGTTTGGTTTTCACCCTCATTTCCTGACACAGGCTCCTAAATCCCCTGGGATCTCTCCAGGGATGAGGTTTTCTCCTGTGCTGAGGTGGCCAGAGGCTTCAGGAAAGATCAAGACATGATTAGAGGGTTGTGACACCCCCCCCACACACACACACAACATCCAAGGAAGGGAAATAGGAGAGGTTCTAAAGGTTGACTTGGTTATCCATCAATGGCCAATGATTACACCAATCATACCTACATATGGTGGTGGTTGTTGTTAGGTGCTGTCAAGTTGTGTCTGATGCATAGCTACCCTCATAGGGTTTTCAATGGCTGATTGTTTCAGAATTGCCTCCGGAGTGGATTGCCACATACTTCTCCCATTTTTGTGGTTCTAGAAATCGAACTTGGGACCTCAGAGACTGCAGAGTGGTGTTCTACCAACTGAGCTAAATCCTAGCCCACCTACACATGGAAGCCTCCACAAAACCCCCAAATCCTGGTTTTGTGGAGCATCTGAATAGCTGGACATGTGAGGTCCCCACTGGGTGGTGCACCCAGAAGGCATGGAAGCTCTGTGCTTCTTACCACATACCTGCCCTATACCTCTCTTTTTCTGGCTGCTACCTAGATCCTTTATGACATCCTTTATAATAACAGGGTGAACAAAAGTGTCTCCCTGACTTCTGGAAGCTGCTGTAGCAAATCAAAGTGTTGTGTGTGACAGTAGAGGGGGGAAATGAAGTACTTTTTACATCTCAGACATGTCTGAGAGCAGAAAGGTCATCATTTAGTAGTAAGAGCCAGCAGGACCCTCTCCCCCCTCAACTTTTTCTTAACTAGAGCCAAGTTAGTTTTCTCTCTTTAAAACCAGAGTCTTGACTATAAAAAATTAGTATTTGCTCAGCTTTCAATGTGTCAGGTATTATACTACATTCTTTAAACATTTTGTCCCATTTTAATTTATCTTTCATGATAATCCTATTATTCCCCCCAATTTATAAGATAGGAAAATGAGGAAAATCCTGAAAGGGGACAGGCAATTTGTCTAATGTCACACAGGTAGTTAGAGGAAAAGCCTCCATTTACACTCAGTTCTATTCAACTCCAAAGCCTCTGGCCTCTGCTTCCTTAACTGAGCTGGTTCCATTATCTGTGGAGGCAATTCTTAATGTGAAGAAAATCAACTGACCATTTAAGAAATGGGGATCTTGAGGGGATTCCTCCCGCAACATTGCTTAAGGTCTATAACAATGCCTTCCAGGCCAATGCTCTCTGAGTACAGCTTTGTCTTCCTTAAGCCTCATAATCCTCCCTCTAAACCCTCCACTTCTTCCTCCTAGGAATTTCAGCCAAAATTCAGACATTTCCTGTCACTAAGGAGTCCTTCTTTCTCTAAGAGAGTGAGAATAAATGCTGATATTTGAGAAAGGGGATACATAAGCTCTGGAGAGAAAAGATAGTTTTGGTGCAAAATCCTTTGTTTCTTTTTTCAATCAAACTCTGAGATCCTGGCATGTTGCTAAATCAAGTCAAGTTCTGAGGCATTTCCTGGTGACAGGAGCATTTTTATTCTCATGAGGTGACTCTTGGTGAGCTCCAGGATGATATTCAGAGAGCTTGAGGATTGATGAACACAGCCAAGTGCTGGGAGGGTGGCATGACCCAACCCCGTGGGGACAGAAAAATCTGTGCCCTACTTGACCTCACCATACACACCCCTCCCATTGCTGTTCTTTATCTATTTTTTAATTACCTAAAGTGTTTCCCCAAGTTCTGTGAGTCATTTTCACAAATTATGGAAATTACACAGGGGCATGGGAACCACTGCTTTATAGCTCCTTTATCAAATGCATGGGTGACTTCTGATGGGGATCTGAAGTTGGATCAGACTTGTGGGACTGAGCCTTTACACTGATTCCAGGTTGACAGTGTTAGAATTGAACTGAAGTGTAGAACAGTGAGTTTGGTGTTACAGAAAATTGAAGAGTTGCTTGAAGTGACAAAAACCAGCAAACATTTGGTGGCCAGAAGTACAGAGCAAAGGAGAACAGTTTCTCCCTATCAGTCACACACAAGTGGCCCTATCAGGCCACAGCTTGCACGGATCACTAGTGGGAATGTGGTCTGGGGTTGAGTCTGCATAAAAAGCATGGAAATTAACTGTTCCTTACTGAACTGGACTCAAGTATAAAGATTAAGGAAAGAAATGATCAGTGTTCAAAAGAAGGTCTCCGCTATGTCGATCTGCTGAGTGTTTTGGCTCCACATATTGGCCCATCTAAATCTAGGTCTGAAACATATGCATAATGCAAAAGAAGTTGAACTTCCCTTTTGCCTCAGAAATAGCCTCATCTTGTACACTCTGCTAAGCAGTATGGATGGATACAAACAGCTGTTCTTTATGAGAATGCTAGATGTTCTTCACTGACAGATGGCAGTGGCTCCCTAGGGTACACACACACACACACACACACACACACACACACACACACACGCACACGTATAGACGTAGAAACCTTAGTAGGGTCAATAACATTGATATTCATTGATGAAGTTGCTGAAATATAGACTCAGGAAAAAAGGCTGGAATTAAAAACATACTTTTGAGTGCTATTTATTTGCTCAATGCCAGCACAGACATTATTTTGCATAGTTGCTTGGAATAAAAAACAGTTTCCATTTTATATTTCACATTTATAGAGTAAGATAATCTGTCACAGTCAGATCATTAGATGATTGTTCCGTTTACCTCAGATTCCCCTCTGCTCTTGTTGCAGGAAGTGGAAGGTCTTTAAATGAGTATTGTCTTGGGAAACATAAAAGACAAATCCATAATGGAATGCAGTTGACTGTTTTCTGTGTAGTTTATTTGAATCACCACATTTGGAAAAAATCTCTGATAGAGCATATTACTAGAAATGCTTACTGATCTCTCCAGCCTTCAACCAAAATGAATAACTACATAGATTTGCTTAGACAGCTACTGTGATGGAAAGAAGACAAGGATCTTCAGATGGTATTTTTTACCCAAACTCTATAAATCAGAAAAATAGTGGTTGTTGTTTAAATCAGTGCATTTCTTACTACTCAACTTAAATGTGGACAACCATCCATATGGATCTAAAGAAAATCCATGAAATCATTTAGGGAGCATCCCTTGAAATTTCTTTTCCCCAGGATAGATAGATTGTTAAATTCTTCATGGAACTACCTAATTTTAGAATTAAAATGAAAGGAAAAAATTTTTTGAGACAGGGTCTTACTACATAGCTTAGGATGGTCTAGAGCTCACAATCCTCCTGCCTTGGCCTCTTGAGTTCTGGGATTACAGCTGTGTACTACCACATAGGTTTGAGATGATCCTTAAGACCAGTTAGTTTCATCATTCACCCAATTCTTAAATTCCTAAACCTCAATCTGACAAGTGGTCTTGAAACCTGGGATTGAAGGTTTCTGTAGATGGGAAACTCATGGCCATCTGAGATGGTATATGCTATCTTTGGATAGGATATTAGAAAATTTTTTTCCTTATATGGAATTTTTCCTCCATTGGCTTTGAGCCTCCTGAGTAGAAGACTGATAATAACAATGAATATTTGAGTGCTTACAACATGGCAAGCACTACTCTGTTCATGTAACATGGATTAATTTACTTATTCCTCAAAATTATCCTTTTGGATAGGTTTGTTGTTGTTGTTGTTGTTAGGTGCTGTCGAGTCGGTATCCGACTCATAGCGACCCTCTGTACAATAGGGGAAACACTATTGTCAGTGTTTCTCTGCTGTTCATAGGGTTTTCAATGGCAGATTGATTTTTGGGAGAGGGTTGCCAGGTCCTTCTCCCAAGCCTACAGCTTCTGGTGTTCCAGGCGGTCTCCCATCCAGGTACTACCCAGGCCCATCCCTGCTTAGCTTCTGAGATCTGACGGGATTGGATGCCACAGGGCTACAGCTGCAGGGCTGGATAGGTTTATATTGATGTTAACATTGTCTCCAATCTGCAGGTGTGGAAGACTGAGGCATAGAGGAGTTAAATAACTGTCCTGAGACCACATGCTTTCAAAGTAATTAATCAGATGTACTGACTCCTAAACTGGGTGCGGTGGCACCTGCCTATAATCCCAGTGGCTCAGGAGGTAGAGGCAGAAGGATCGCAAGTTTGAGACCAGAGGCAGTCTGTGTAATTTAGCCAGGCCCTGTCTCAAAAAGTAAAAAAATGGGCTGGGGGTGCAGCTCAGTGGTCCAGCACTTGCAATGCATGCAAATGTGAGTCCCTGGGTTCAACCCCCAGTACCAAAAAAGTAAAAAATAAAAATAAAATAAAAAATAAAAACAATCAGATGTAATGACTCCAAAGCCCAACTACTACTACTACTTCTCCTCCTCCTCCTCCTCCTCCTCCTCCTCTTCCTCCTCCCCCTCCCCCTCCCCTCCCCTTCCCCCTCTCCCTCCCCCTTCTTCTTCTTCTTCTTCTTCTTCTT